>JAKUCM010000599.1:0-45903 GCA_023374145.1 Lepidium sativum
AAAAAAAATTATAAGCATATTTAAATTGAATTGAAAGAAATATGACTTTATGCAGACTTCAAATAAAGTCTACAATTGTAGACTTGAAATAAAGTCTGCATATAAATTGATTTTATATTTGACTAAACTTTGAATTTGTAGTGTAGACTTCATTTGCAGTCTGCATTTTAAATGAGTACTTTTGCAGTTGACTAGTCCACTTTGTAGACATCATTTGCAGTCCACATACATTTTACCGAAATGTAGGAACTGAAATCTACAATAATAGCAGACTTCGCGTGAAGTTTACAATAGAAAATAGGTTAGTTCAACAATTGACTATATTTGACTTATTCAACTAAGTCTACAGGTCACTTACATAGTTCATATGCATACTGCAAATCAAGTCTACATAATGCAAACTTCATTTAAAGTCTACATTGTAGACTTCATTTGTAGTGTGCATATTTATGTTTATTTTTATTTTACAGAGTTGAAAGTGAAGAAGACTTCATATGAAGTCTACTTTATAATTTAGAGTTGTAGACTTCAACTGCAGTCTGCTTATGAAGTCGCACGTCACCTGTAGACTTTGTTAAAAAGTCAAAAGTCTACATTTAGTGTGTAGACTTCATTAGAAGTCTACTTTAAAGTCAAAATTTTGGTTAAATACAAAATTAACTCGTATGTATGCAGACTTCAAATGTAGTCTACAAAAACAATTTTTCTAATCAAAGACTAAATTGTATACTTCAAATATAGTTTACTTCTAAACCCAAAAAATTAGTCAATTGCAGAAATGACTTCTATGTTGGCTTATAGATTGCATATGAAGACTACATTGTGTGTAGACTTCATTTGAAGTTACTTCATTTTTGCCTATGAACTTACTCCAATTTTTATGCTTTGCGTAGCTTGAGATTTGTCTTCAATATTTTTATATTATAGTCATTTGTTCCTTATAGATTTGACCCCATAATACTATGTCGTCAGAGCTACCTTGCACAAAAAGTGTCGAAAATATGTGACAAAAGATATTCTTGACAGAATTTTGTCATAAAGTTTGTTATGAATTTTTAATGATTTTTAATTAGTTAAGAAATCTACTGAAAAATGTTCTTTTCATACGGAATTCCAACAAATCTATTTTCGGAACTCAATTTTATTATTTTTATAAAAAATAATTTATATTCACAACATAGTGCTTGCTGGTTATTATTTTTTATAGAAAAGTATTATGGCGTTAACTTACATTAAACTTCACAAAAGAAGAGAAATAAACTTAGAACATAGGTCTTAGTGGAGGTTCTTTTCTACTATGTCCTGATGGTGGAATTGGAACATGTTTGGGTAACATTCCAAAAATGAGACGTCGTGATGTTGACCGCAAATTCATTCTGCCTTTGGTTGCAACCGGTGGATATGGTCCTTTGTGACTAGGTCCTGAGGGTGGGACTAGTTGTCTTCTAACAAGTACTTCATCATCTTCAATGTTGAGGAGAAATCGGTTTAGATACATTGAAAGAAGAGAAGAGAAACTGATCTGAGGATTTTGTGAGTTCGAATTGGGGACTTTTTTTTTTATTTCTTACTAATTGAAACGCATAATTTTGATTACCGGAGATTTATTAACGAGTCAACTTTAATTTGAAAAAAGAGAGTTGAGTGTTTATTTACGTTTTTCTTTTCTTTCGCTAAAAAGGTGTTTTTCTTTTATTGGTAAGATCAAAAATGAAATGACTTTTTTCCATTACAAAACCAATCCGAAATTGGTTGCCTAGACCTTGATCTGTAGAGCATATATTATTGGACATAAAGTTTTTAAAACATGTTATGTTATAGTTAATATTTACAACTTTCGAACTTCCGAAAAGTAAATATTTCTTTGTGAAAACTTTTTAAAGTTCCAAAAATTCTATTGGTCGAAACAGGAATTGTTATTCTAGTTTTGTAACAAAAGTCAGTTTTTCTGTTATTTCACAATATCCTTAATAGGTTGCAAAGTAGTCATCATTGTATAATCAATTTTACTGTCATTTTTGCGTTTTTTTTTGTTTGTAAATATTTTTTTATTCATCTGACGTAGCCAGCAACAAACAATAACCTTAGTGAAGAAATACTCCACAAAACTGCAGCAAATGTTGCTCAAACTGATCTGCAATTTCATTTCAGTTTTCATGTAGACACAACCTTCTTCACCTCTTTTGTAACCTCTTCCGGTGCCTTCTCTGCTGGAATGTTCACCAGATTACCCTTTTTTGCATAGTAGTCAATTACCTGCAACAACAACAATCACAATCAAATTCAAATCTCCAATACTCCTCCAAGTATATGTACCTTTAAGGAAACATACCGGTTGCGTCTGCTTGTGGAATGCATCCAGCCTTGACCTTAGAACATCTGCATTGTCATCTTTACGTTGAATCAATGGCTCTCCAGTCACCTATATAAAAAACCAATCGAGTTGGTACAAGGATCGAAATTATTGCGGATCGATTTGCTAGTGTCATATATTAGAATGAAGAAGGTTTTCTTTACATCATCGACTCCGGGAACTTTAGGAGGTGCAAATTTAGTATGATAGCTTCTTCCACTTGAAGGGTGAATCCACCTGCCAGTAATTCTTTCTTCAAGAACCGAATCATCGATCGCAAAATTTAGCACCTTGTCGATCTGAGCTCCCCTTCTACTAAGCATCTCATCAAGCTGCAAAATTTATCAAAAAAATGTCAGAACCTTCTACAAGAAGAGATTAAACAATCACTAAAACCGAGCAAAGAAAAGAATCCAAAAACCTTCTGTGCTTGAGTCACAGTTCTAGGGAACCCATCAAGAATGAAACCTTTCTGACATTTGGGTCTGTTCATTGCTTCATCCATAATACCAACAACTAAGTCATCAGAAACAAGCTCTCCCTTTTCCATTGCCTCCTTTGCCTTAACACCAAGAGGGGACTTAGCAGCAACAGCAGCTCGAAGCATGTCACCAGTAGACAAATGGCACAAACAAAACTCATCCTTTATAACCGGAGACTGCGTACCTTTCCCTGAACCAGGTGGACCTAACCAATCCAAATTATAGATGAGCCTAGAGCTTAATTGTTCCTTAAAGAAAAATACAAACTTTCTACCAATTTTTCAACCATAAGACAATTTCAAGTCACTCTCTCCAATATCTTCCAAGACTAAACACAAACTTGAGGTGATTTCATTTATCTGCTAATATGATAACTGAATAGCAATGCAAGTTTCAACACAAACAGAATTGGAACTGTTTTCTGTATGGAATCAGATCATCGAGAATTCTCCCTAACCCAATTTTGTTTCCATAACCTCAGAGATCTAAAACCCAACTACAATTTGGAGTGAAAAAAATTGAGAAGTAACAAAGAAATCGAAGCAAATGATTACCAATGAAAACGAGGCGTTTATCAGGCTTAGAAGCACATTTCATGCGGCGAAGAAGCTCAGACATGAGATCAACGGTCTGAACATCTTCCATATCAACACTGCTCGTCGCCATGTTTGTTCTTCGTCGTCGTCGTGTTGCAGAGAGATAGATTTGGTGTGGTGCGTCTCTTTTTGATTCGATGCTTCCAATGTAAGCAGCGTTTGTCTCACCTTCTTAGATATTGTATTTTACGATTTTGACCCTTCACTAAATCATAAAATTACTAGGCCTGCCACTGAACAACCTGGGGTTGGTGATACATCTCACCTAACTTTGGAACTTATTTAGTTAGGGCTTTGAACAACTATTAAGGTGATCAAGGCCTAATTGTGCGTCCCATCTCAAAGCTCAGTTCTTCGCCCTAGGGTTGGAACTTGGAAGTGGTGGTATCTCTAGAGACCTAGATTCATTGTTTTCCCATCGAGATCTTTCCATGGAATTCGGTTGAATTCAGAGCTTTCAATTGGTGAACAAAGTTTAGATGACACATGTTGTAATGACAATAGCCGCTAGAAACTAACCTAGACGTTATCATTGAGAATAATCAGAACCACATTTTGGCATCGAAGTAATGAAGACAGAAATTTTACAAAATACATATTAAAATTGAAACTAAACAGAAATTAAAAAAAGATGAAGATGAGATTTAATCTCTTTCTTGAATCCAATGAATTTCCCGCAGTGAGGCAGTGATAGAAAAACTTGAATACCAGGATACAATCATCATAAATCATGATTTCCTCATTAAATCATAAAATCTATGAATCTACACATTACCGTTATTCTTGTACTCGGCCATGTTGGTATTGTGATCCACATTAAACGAGTCAAACTTTTCACATTTGGAAGACTCATTTTGAAGCCTTGAGACTAACTTAAGCAAGGTGAGTTGTTTTTGCTTGTAGTCGAGATACCACTTGAAGTCTATCAAGCTTGGCGATAACTTCTCGATGAAGCAATTAACAACAAAAATTTCAGAGATTTTCATATCCTCTTTTGCAAGCTCGTGTACAATCATCTGAAGCTCATGTACTTGTTCCATAATGGGTTATATATCCACCACTTTGAAGTCTAGGAATGTGCGAGTAGCAACTTTCTCGGAGCCAGCATTGTACAACTTCTATTTAACTTCCAAAGCCTCCCAAAGAAACTTGGACATTTTGGTACTCTTGAAAGACTTTAAAATAGGATTCTTCCAAACGAGCTTTGATGTACCCGTTACACAAGTAATCTATATGGTCCCACACATGAATACTAGCCAAAGCGTGTGGATCGGTATTATTCCAAGGAAGCACAAGTCTATCCTCAGTTAAGTACCGTGCCAATTTTAGTGTTGTCAAAAAGAACAATATTTTGTCTTGCCATTCATAGAAATTTATTACATTGAATTTTTCAGGAGTGACAATGGCATTTGGAACTATGGATTCTTGCACAATCGATGACAAACCACTTCCAAAAACTATTAGCTCATTAGTTTGCTTGGGATTGGTGTTGGAATCGATCGTTAGGATATTGTTATTTGGTATCATTTTTTTAAACAGAAAAATTAAGATTTTTTTTTTGTCAACATTAATAACAGAAAATTTAAAAATAATTAGAAGAGAAAAGAGATTAACAAAATTTAAAAAAAATGAAGAAAAAATTTAGGTAAATTAAAAACGTATACATAATCGTAATTAACAAGAAACTACGAAAACGTAAGTAAAGAACGTAAGAAATTAAGAAAGCGGGATTAATAAAATATAAGGCAAGGTAAAAGAAACAATATAATTACATATATACGTTAACGTTAAAAACGAATAAAAATTGATTTGTTGTTGGTTCGGAAAATAAGCATTAGTCTTAAAAAGAAAAACTTCTGAAATAATTGTCTTTATTTGTAAACGTAAAGACGAAAGAAATCATATTTGCAATGAAATAATAAAATACAAAATCAAGTAAATGAAGCATGGTTACTAATCTATATTATGTAGGAATTTGACTATTATTTTGGCCAGTTGTTATCCAATATGTTGATAAAAAAAAAGACACGTGATTACTAATCTACTTAGAATGAACCGGTTTTGACAAGATTGTAATCATGGTTATAATTAAAATTGATTGAACCGAATTCACTTGAACTAGAACAAATAATAAAATCGATTTAAACAAGATTGCATAATATGAACCAAAAAAATTAATTTTGGTTAAGGTGATTTTATAATTGAACCTAGTTCACTTAATTAAACCGGATTTAACCACAAACAAAAGTAAGTGTCGAGTTACATCTCTTTTTTGGATAAAAATTGACCAATATTCGATAATACGAAGAACACTAAAATCTGGAAAAATAAATTGAGTTGATTTGCGAATTTTAAAAACGAAATTGAACGAATCAATCAGATTCATTGGATTCAGAATATTAACCTTTTTATTTTGAAGTCACTTTAAGTGATCTTACACTATTACAAATCCAAATTTAGATTAAAAACGCTTAAAAATACAAAATTAAAATTAAACTAAAACAGAAACAAAAACAAATGAAGAATGAAAGCGAGATTTGATTTCTTTACTGAATCCAATGAATCTTCCACAGTGAAGCAATGATAGAGAAACTTGAATATCAGAATACAATCATTACAGACCATGATTTCCTTACCAAATTATAAAATCTATGAACATATTTTTGTAAGAATTGAGAAGAAGATAAAAAGCTTAAACCAAATCGTTGAACCCAACACTCTTAACATAAAATCAATGCCCAATTCTCTTTGGCAATTTAAGATCCGATTTAATGAGAAAAATTATCATTTTTGATGAAGATATGTTGTTACTTTTCTATTAGAGTGAAGAAAGTGAAGTCGATGAAAGACTAATTTATGGTTCAACGTTTCTTTTTAAAGAGATTTGGGCCTAGTGGGTTTAATACATGGAGATTATATTTATTTAATCTTAGCCCACCAAATAATTCAAAACTTTTCCAAACCCTTATAAACTTAATAATTATCTATACTATAAACATATGATTATCTATATAAAATATCTAAAATATTTTAATATATTTTATGTAGTATAAATATATAGTGATCCATGCATAAGAGACTTGTACTTGAGATAATAAAAAGTAAAAGGAAGTATATAATAATACACCGTTTTCTTTTTCACAAATCTCTCAAGTGTCTTTTCTTTCTCTTTTGATTTTGTTCTAAAAGTAATGTAGTATATACTAAATAATTAATTTTATAACATATTATCAGTACAAGTTACTACCATACCAGGAAAAGTATAATGGGTGATTTGGTCTCTATATATATCATATATTTTAATTTATTTTATGTTATAATAATGGACAAAATACCGCATCGTTATATGGTCTTCATATTTAAATCCAAATTTCGGGAAGATAGGCACTATCTTCCCCAAATCGATAAATAGACTTTGTCTTTACGATCATGATCATATGGTAGGCTATGCCTCCTCAAATCAATACTTTTAAATGTTAAGAAGACATTTAAAAGTTGTTCCAAAAGAACAATAAAATTATAAAATGTCCCAAAGACATTTACAAAATGTTCTTGAAGAACGGTAAAACAAAATAAAAAATAAAATAAAAATAAATTTGTCGAGAAGACAAATAATATATTTTAAATTATTGTTATTTTAATTAATCTCCAATATGTGATTATCTATTTCTATAATTTGATTAATTCATGATAATGTTATTATTGTTAAATAGTAATTTAGATAAGTTTATTTCGATTATATTTTCCAAACGCTTATGAAAATAATAACAATACATATATATATATATACACCCAACAACTATAAATGCTATTTCCAACGGTACATACAAATTTTTCATCTATAATTACACTCATTTTCTCTCATCTCTTCACTCAAAAATTTTCTTCCCCATCACAAAAATGTTTATTTGGATTTGAATTTTTTCTTTGGTTACAATGATTTCTTCAATTTACGAGGTTTTCGTTTTTGAACACACTCCCGAAGATTTTCGTTTATTTCATTTTTTTTTGTGTTTAGATTATATGTTATTTAGTATTATGTTTTAATAATATCATATCAAATATTCAAAAATTAAATAATAGAATTTTATTTATGCAGTAATTATGTCAAACTTGGCTAGGCACGAGATCATCGCTCTTGAATAATTATATGAGATTAGTAGTTGCAGCAAAAATGCACCTTAGAGGAATAAAACTCCTTGATACCATCAATAAGTCAAAAACGACTTCAAAAGAGCAAAAAACTAATGCTATGATATTTTTGGTCCATCATATCCACGATTGTTTAATATATAACAAAAGAAGATCCTGCAGATCTTTGGCAATCACTCAAAGATAGGTTTGATCACTAGAAATATGTGAATTTACCGAAAACTAAACATGAGTGGTTAAACCTTCTGTTTCATGATTACAAAAGTGTATGTGAATATAATTCCGCTCTGTTCGGAATTACTTCTAGGATAATGTTATGGAGAGAGAATAAGTGATTATGAAGTATCAGGAATTAATGCAAGATATCCTTGTATCAGAACATAATAATGAACTTGTAATGCTAAAACATCAATCATGTCCCTCTGGATCAACATCATTCCCATAAGCGAATGTTACATCATCAAATTATAATAATTATGCACGTGGACGCAATCAAAGTAACTACCATGGTCATGGACGACGAGGATATAGACGTGGACATGGACGTGGACAAGGAAACTCCATCCTAATTATTTAAACAATGAAAGAAATAATAAAAGGTCAAAAGGGAAAGACATTGAAAAAGACAACATGCTAAAAGTTGTTATAGGTGTGGCATGAAAGGAAATTGGTCGCGTACCTACCGTACACCAAAATATTTTGCCGACCTACACCAAGAGTCATAAAAGAAAAAGGGAAAACAAAAGGAAACCAAATTTATTTATGGAAATGTTGGACATTCTTTTGACCGTGATGTCGAGCTGCCTCTTGATGGTATAAATAATGGTACATATCTCGATGTAGCTGATTTCGTTGTTGATTTTATAGATATCAGCAAAAGCCAAAAAGACTAAAATCTTCCTGAAGAATAAAGTATGACATGATGTTTAACTAGTTATGGTTACATAATGTTGTTTGTAAAATATTTGGTAAAATACTTTGTGTTGTAATATAAAGTTTTTTTTATTATCCCATCTTTTATAAATATTTTCAAAATCAGAAAATGTTGAGATTTGAAAACAAGGATGGAGATATGTGTCTGGCAGATCGTGCTACAACGAACACAATACTTAAAGATAAGAATTACTTCTCTTCCCTTAAAATGAACAATTCCACCGGAAGTGTAAATACTATATCTGGTCAAAGATTATTGTGGGCTCCGGAAGAACTTGTTTCTCAATGCTAAGAGGAACAAAATTTGAATGAAATGATGCATTATACTCTCCCAAATCCTATAGGAATTTGTTAAGTTTCAAAGATATCCGCAGAAATGGATATCACGTAGAAACCATATATAAAAATGGTGTTGAATATTTATGCATCACATCAGTTATATATGAATGAGTCATATGTTATTGTAAACCCCGAGTTTACATGTACATTCAAAATTTGGCATAAACGCTTAGGGAACCCTGGTTCTGTCATGATGCGAAAGATTGTGGAAAATACAAATGGCCATTCGTTGAAAAACCAGAAGATTTTTCAAGCGAAAGAATTTCCATGTAATGCTTGTTCTCTCGGAAAATTAATAACTCGGTCATCACCAACCAAAGTTAAAAATGAATCTCCGATATTCTTAGAATGAATACATGGTGATATATGTGGGCCTATCCACCCACAATGCGGGCCATCAGATATTTATGATATTAATTGATGCATATAGTATATGGTCACATGTGTGTCTATTGAGCACATGAAATATGGCTTTCACAAAATTCATTGCCCAAATAATCAGGTTGAGACATAATTTCCTGATCATACAATAAAGAAGGTAAAACTTGATAATGTTGGTGAATTCTATTCACAAGCCTCAATGATTATTTTATGTCATTGGGAATAGATGTTGAACATCCAGTGCTGCATGTTCACACACAAAATGGCATGACTGAGTATTTAATCAAACGATTATAAATTATTGCTAGACTGTTAATAATGAGAACAGAACTCCCATTTTCAATATGGGGTCATGCAATTTTGCATGCTGCATCACTAATTCAAATAAGACTGAGTGCATATAATAAATACTCTCCATTAGAATTAACATTTTGCCAGAAACTAGATATATCTCATCTCCTTGTTTTTGGGTGTGCAGTCTATGTCCCCGTAGCACCACCACAAAGAACAAAAATGGGACCACAAAGGAGATTGGAAATATATATTGGGTATACATCACCAAGTATAATTCGGTATGTGGAACAAAAATCAGGTGATATGTTTACGACACGATTTCCGATTGTCATCTTAATGAAGATGAATTTCGAGTATTACGGATGAACTAAAGAAGCTCCAAGAGACATCACATGGTACACATCGTCATTGTGGCACTTTGATCCCCCCTATGAAACAACGTGATCTGGAACTTCAGAAAATTGCGCATTTACTGATGCATTCACCGATACAAAAAGGGTGACAAAGTCATATATACCCGCTATGAATGTTCCATCAAGGGTTACTGTTCCGGAAGAAAAAAATGATGGAAACATAAAAAATGAACCCAAGGCTGAGTTGAAAAGGGGGAGACCAATGGGATCAAAAGATTAAAATCCTCGAAAGAAAGATTTTGGGAGAATTAAATAAAAATAGTCTAGAAGATCCAAATTATACAGAGCAGATTCATAAAGAAAAAACTAGAGAAACATAAGAGATTTCCATCAACTATGCCCAAAACAGAAATATTTGGGTTTGGAAATGAAATAGAAGATGATGATGGAAGTTTTTCATTCTTTGTATCAAAAGAAATTGATAACAACAAAAGAAATGGAATCAAAGTCTATATTAGAATGCTAGAAAATGTCTGATTGGGAGAAATGGAAAATGGCCATGAAAACTTAATTAAACTCCCTCAACAAAAGAAAAATCTTTGGACATATTGTTATAACTCCTGAACATGTAAAACCTGTTGGATATAAATAGATTTTTGTTCGAAAAAGAAATGAGAAAAATGTGGTAACAAGGTATAAAGGCCGACCTGTTGCCCAAGGTTTTTCTCAAAGATTGGAAATTGATTATGAAGAAACATATTCTCCGGTAATGGATGCAATCACCTTTACATTTTAGATGAGCTTAGCAGCTTCTAAAAATCTAGAAAGACATCTAATGGATGTTGTGACAACTTATCTATATGGATCACTCGATAATAATATATATATATATATATATATATATGAAAATCCCATAAGGATTTAAAATGCCTGAATCATTGAAATAAAAATCCAAGGAAATATGTTTAGTCAAATTACAACGATCATTTTACAGATTAAATTAATCATGACGCATTTGGTATAATTGCTTTAGTGAATATTTGTTGAGTAACGGATATACCAACAATGCAATATGTCCTTGCGTATTTATTAAGAAATCTATATCATGTTTGTGATCATTGTTGTATATGTTGATGACTTGAACATAAGTGGAACTCAAAAGGAAATGGACGAAACAAGAATTCATATGAAGAAAGAGTTTGAAATGAAAGATCTTGGACAAAGAAAATTTTATCTTGGACTTCAGATCGAGCATCTTCGGATTGGAATTTTCGTACATCAATCAAGTTATACGAAAAGAATCTTAAAACGCTTTTACATGGATAAATCGACTTCTTTGAGCACTTCAGTGGTCAATAGATCATTAAATATCGATAAAGATCCATTTCGACATTGTGAAGATAATGAAGAGGTATTAGGTCGTGAAGTACCTTATATGAGAACTATTGGTGGGCTCATGTATCTTGCAAATTGCACTAGATCAGATATAGCATTCGCTACAAATTTGCTTGCTAGATATAATTTATCACCTACACGCAGATATTGGAATGGAATAAAACATATATTTCGTTATCTGCAGGGAATAACTGACTTGGGATTATTTTATAATAGAAATTCTAGTGTCGATCTAGTTGGTTTTGTAGATGCAAACTATTTATCAGATCCACATAAAGCCTGATTGCAAACCGGATATGTTTTCACAATTGGAGGTACTGCAATTTCTTGGTGTTCCCAAAAGCAAACTATGGTTGCTACCTCCTCAAATCATGCAGAAACAATTGCATTTCATGAAGCATGTAGAGAATGCGTATGGCTTAGGTCCATGACTTAATACATACAAGAAGCAAGTGCAATGGTCATAGATAAAGGGTCAACAAAATTATTTGAAGAAAATGCCGCTTGCGTGCCCAAATCAAAGAAGGTTATATTAAGAGCAACTGAACAAAACATATTTCCCCAAGATTTTCTCTTACACACGAGAACTTGAAAATAATCAAGAAGCGGATATTCAATATATATGATCAACAGACAATGCAGCATATCTATTTACAAAACTGCTTCCCACTACAACATTCAGAAAACACATTCATAGTATCGGAATGCATCTACTACGAAATTTATGATATCCACAATTTTAGGGAAAGATTACATTATTATGCTCTTATTCCCTCGTCAGGGTTTTTATCCTACTGAGTTTTTCTATGAAATTTTTTTTAATAAGACAGTATGTAATATATAATTAACGATAGATAATTAAAGTGTTATAGACTTAATAATTATCTATACAATAGACATAATGATTATTTATATAAAATATCTAGAATATTTTAATGTATACTATGTAATATACATATGTAGTGATGCATACATAAGAAACTTGTACTTGAGAGAGCAAAAAGCAAAAGGAAGCATATAATAATACACTTCTTCCTTTCCACAAATCTCTGACGTGCCTCTTCTTCCTCCTTTGGATTTTTTCTAAAAATAATATAATATATACTAAATAATTAATTTTATAGCAAAAACTAACTTTTGATCATTTATTTCTCATTCAATCTTACTTTTATTTTGACGTATAATTATACTATTTATAATACCTATTACTACGAAACCAAAAACTCCAAAATATCCTTATATCATTCAAAAGAAGATATAATAATTTTGTATCAAAATTTAAAGTTCCAATAATATGGAGAAAAGAAAGACTAGAGAAATCCTATGTTAAATTAGATTATTCTATCAGCAGAAGTGGATGAGGTTCTGTCTACATAATTACATACCTTTATTGCTAAAACTTGCCACCTCTCTTTAACTTCCGATTCTATTCCAATAATCACTTTTTTTTTATTTGTCTAAAAACAAGATTGATGAACCCCGATCCATACCCCAACTCTTTCTCCAAATCTTTGATAATATTATATAGTAAAAACACGACTAGTTGAACTACAATAAATTTAAATTGAACATGCTACATATTTTACTATAAATATCACTAAAATAGATATAGATTTAGGAGATACCTTTTTTAAGTGATGGCAATGACTATTAAAGTATTTGATTCAAAAAATTTATCTTAATAATTTTATTAACAAATACTAGTTGGGGACCTCCTTTGGGCGGGATTTTTATCATTGTGAATTGATGTATTAAACACTTTTACTGAACAAATAAATAAATAAATATTTTTGTGAGAAAAAGAAAAACACCTAAAAACTTTGCTATGTCAAAGCCACTAATGGAGTAGATTGCTTTTTATTTCAAAAGACCATTGAATATATGTAGACAGTGAACATGAATAGAATCTTGCATGATTATTGACTACAAGGATGAAAGGTAATAATTAGAAATATATGTCGTATTTGAGTAGTTCATTCTACGTTAGTCGTGTAAGTCATTATACTTTTTTTACCAAGGCACAACATGTCGACCCCATGAACTCTCCATCTTTCTTTATATTGGGGGCTTCCCAATAGCGCAAACGCCTTGCAATGAAATCTTGTGAACTCCGACCAACTTTCAATTATGAAAAAGAGATGTAAGAAGTTTCCATCTTGTTTAATTTGATGTGAATTTGGAAGATGTAATATGTAATGAATGATAATGATAATTTTGAATTACCAAATGATCTATTTATAAGAGAATTGAAAGAGGAAGTTACATTTTAGAGAATTAAGACAATATGGTGGAGAGTTAAGACAATATAGTGGAGTTAAATTTGTCATTACTCTTGGTCATTTATTTGTGCTTTCAATAGGTATTAATTTTTTTTCTTGGATATATGAAGAGTCAAAAGTATACATCAAATAAATAAATATTGGTATGTAATGCCTTATTTAATTTCTCTTTTTTTTGTACGTTTGTTTTTTGTAGTTTTATTTGTAGCTACGATTGTGAATGTGTATTTTAATTTTAGTCATATAATATGTATTTTCATATAATATTTAGTCATAGAGTATTGTAATTTAATAATATAATATTGTTTTCTAATATGTTTCTTTTACAGTGTGTTTTATATTTGGAGAGTATCTATGAAGTGAATGAATAATTTGGTTTTTTCGTATTTGTGGTTCTAAATTAAAGTTGGTAATTCAAATGATTGTAATGGATAGGAGGCAAAGCTTATCTTTGCTTGCGGTCTTGTCTTGACGCTGAGGCGACTATACCTACCTGGGCCATGAACTGCGTGGACAATCTAGAATTTGGAAAGGTTTGTTTTGAGAGTGACTCTGCTAAAGTGATCTCAGTTGTGAATGGATCTTTGGCTCGGCCCCGTCTCACAAGTTATTTACCAAACAGACCCAAATACATCTCCAACCCACTTTCAAAGCTATAAAGAGATCGGCCAACTCATGTGCGGATGTCATTACCTCTCGAACCTTATCTTTTACAATTTATGATGCTCTTGTGGATTGTAATTTGCCAACATGGCACTCTTCATTTATTTATCTTGTGAATTTAACGTATTGTTCCCGTCCTCTAAACAATGAACAAAGCTCTCTTGATACACTGCTTCGATTGCCTCAAAATTTGTCATCATCACTGAATACTTCACCTCCTTACTCATCAGACCTTCCAGATACTTTTAATCAACCAGAAAATTAAATTGATGGTTCCTACTTTTTAAATTCCCACTGTGAAAAATCTCTAGAATCAACGATAATAAGATCAATGCATGTGATATTCTTGATTTGCTTTTAGAGGAACAACGGTCGAGAAATCAACATCCCATTAGGAAAGTAGCAAAGAGAAAGTTGGAGAAGAAGATAAACGAGAAAATAAAGAAAGTGTTTAGTTCTTCATTTGTTCTAGAAAACATATACATAAATCATTCTCTTATAATCAGAATGAGAATCAAAGATAATCGGTTTACTAACAATCAGTTCAATTGTAGTAAACCAGATGTATTAAACCAACTATAACCTTTTTTTTATTTAGTATAATACCCCCTTCAAGATAACAAGTATATAGATATCATTGCCATCTTGTTAATGATTGAAGCAAATCGGCCAAAAGCTAATGGTTATAAGAATAAATCTACTAGATTGTCTTCTGACTTGATATGGAAAGGCTTTATTAATCCATCAATGATCTTTTCCCTCACGTTGTGACAATCCATTTATAAATGCTTTGTCCTTTCATGGAAAGTTGAGTTGTTTGATATATGAATCACTGCCATTGATTCATAGAAGAATACTACTGCTTGATGCTGAGGTGCATCTAGTTCTTCAAGACGATTAACAAGCCACATCACTTCCTTTAAGGAAAATCTCATAGCATTATACTCTGATTCAGCTGATGAAAGTGAAATAGTTTGTTGTTTCTTATATTTCCAAGATATAAGGAAAAATCCAAGAAACAAACAAAAACCTAAAGTTGATCTTTGAGTATTCTTACCAGAAGCCTAGTCAACATATATGGAATCTTTTAGAATTAAGTCACAATCTAAAACATAGAACAAACCATATTGTTCCTTTTAAGTAGTGCAAGTGAGATTGTTTCAGACTTTATGTGAATTTGCAGAGTCTATTTACTGTAAAAGTATTATCAGGTCTTGATATGGTGAGATACATTATTTTACCAAAAAGCCTCCCATACTTTTCTAGTTCTACAAACAATGGTTCATCACTATCTAAAGAGAGTTGTAAACTCGGTTCCATTGATATGCTTGAAAGTTTACAAGCTAATAAGCATGCTTCTTCAAGCAACTCTAAAGTATACTTTCTTTAAAAGATTGAAATTCTTGTAGCATTCCTTGCTATTTCCAAACCAAGAAACTACCTTAATGGTCCCAAGTCTCTGATTTTAAAATGCTTGTGTAGGGAAGCTTTGAGTTGAGAAACATCTTCTTCATTATTGGAAGCAATTACAATGTCGTCTACGTAGACAAAAACTACACTGTATCTTCCATTGATATTTTATAAAGAGCGTGTGATCTGTGTAAGATTTCTTAAAACCGAGAGACTGTAAGGTGTTGCTGAACTTTAGGAACCATTGCCTCGAAGCCTTTTCAATCCATAAAGAGATTTGTGCAACTTGTAGAATGCATTCTCAGGCAAGACCTCTCCTTCTCTAGGTGTATACCCTGGTGGTAGAGACATATAGATTTCTTCATGTAGATCCCCATTCAAAAACGTATTAGACACATCAAGTTGAGTAACACTCCAACCTTTTACTGCAACTACTCCAATTAGAGTTTTAATTGTAGTCATCTTAGGTACAAGGAAGAAAGTATCTACAAAATAAACACTTTCCTTTTGGGTAAAACCCTTAGCAACTAATCTAGCCTTATACGTTTCTAAGGTTCCATCATCATTCAACTTAGTTTTGTATATCCATCTACATCCTATGGCTCGCTTTCCTTTTGGGAAAGAGTAAATTGTACAAGTTCCAGAATTCTCTACAGAAATTAATTCCTCATTCATGGCATGGATCCATTCATCAAATCTTTTAGCTTAAGAGAAACTAGTGGGTTCAGAGAATAAACTTACATCACAGATGTACGTCTTGTAAGTTTCTAATAGCTGGACATATAACATAATTTTCCAATGGAAAAGGCAGATTTGTTTATGTAATTCCATAGTAGTAGTCATGGAGATATTCTGGAGCTTTTGTCTTCCTCTTGTTGAATTTTATGGGCAAAGTCTCTTCAGCTTCATTTGTACTGTTGAAACAGTATTTTACTTAGGTTGTCAAATCCTATTGTACTAAGATGTCGATGTAGCACAAAAGGTGTTAATCTAACTAGGAATGTAATTATCATTCAAGATGCAATTAACTATTCTAATTCAAGCCAATCAAAGAGTAGTTTGTCTAATAACCTATATCAAACTTTAATATAAAAGTAAACAAAGCAGGTGACAATAGCAGAGAATTTAAACAAAGCAGCATGTAAAAGAGTATTAAGTAAATTTAACGCAAGGTGAGAAAACATGTTCTTGAGGAGTGAGTATCATGGAACAACGTAACTCTCAAACTAATTACGCGCTTGACATCACTCAATAGAACTAATCTCTCGGCAACGACAACATAAGTAATGATTCCACTCTCATGGAAAACAACCTTGAATAGACTAAATGGAATGAACGATCAGCTCGCTTAGCGCTGATTCACACCTCATACATTCGATCCCTCGAGCTAATTATTTGAATCTCTGAAGTGGTTCAGTCAGATGCTCTACCAAACACATATCGGGTGCTAGAGCGTCTAAGAACAAACAAATGTGGATCAAAATGAAGCTAGTGATGATAATACCAAATCAGAAGAAGCCTAAATAATTCTAACCTCAAGCGACCTAGAAAAATCTAAGCACAACACTGACCTAACTCATCCTCAAAAGTCCTAGGTGACTACTCAGAATTCATTAATTTAATAACAACCACGAAATTAATATTCAATTGCATAAACAAAGAACTCGAATAAGATATAAAATCAACGCTAAACTTAAAATCAACATCAACTCGAAATCAAAAGGTGTCGTTCTATTACAAAAGCTCTGAGTTTGCTTGGTAAGAAAAATTTTAAAAACTCATATGCCTCTCAAAATGAAAAACTAGAAAATATATCTTAATTTGGCCTAGAAGGAAAATCCCAGTGCGTAATGGATCTCGAAGTCAAACTCGACCCAAATGATTAACAAGCTCATCAGAAGAAAGCTTGTGATCCAAGGTGTAAACACACTCGATTTGCAGCGATGCATATATCCAATACTCCACGTCAAGTCCGAATGTATCTCGAGTCAAAATAGGCTAGATCATCGCTCATGGTGTGTGTAGGCTCGATCACGCCCAAGGTGTGTGTAGGCTCGATCAAGCCCAAGGTGTGTGTAGGCTCGATCGCGCCCATGATGTGTTTAGACTCGATTATGCCCAGGGGTGTGTGTAGGCTAGATCACGCCCAGGGTGTGTGTAGATTCAATTACGCTCAGGGGTGTGTGTAGGCAGATTGCGCCTATGGTGCGTGTAGGCTTAATCGCGCCCAAGGTGCTTGGACTAGTGCTTCCAGTACCTGACATTTCCTTGAATGCAATGTGTATGGTAATGCTTATCGATGAGCCTATTTGGATTCTAAAAATGATGAGAATGCAATAGAAATGTATGCGTAAACTAACTAAATGAGACTCCTAGTGCATGTTAAAAACGTGTATATCAACTCCCTTAGACTTATTCTTTGTTTGCCCTCAAGCAGACATGCAAGAACAATTCAGAGAAGAAGTTGCTCAACGTGGACTCAAAACCAAAGCAAGTTGACTCAAATGCTACAACATAATGTCATGTTTTAATGTTTTAAACTATAGTACTAAACAAGTCATACTCTGAAAATAATAGTCATGCAATTCACAGTTCGAGTGAAGAAGACGACTCTCGGTTGCGATGGCTCAGGCAAAGATGGCTTGAGCTCAAGGCATGAGATTCTCAGGAAATTTGTTTTCTTTTTCTTAGCCCTGCAGGAAGTGGTTTCATCTCCACCTTGGGTACCTGGAGCTCAGAAAAATCATCAGTAACTTGCAGCTCGAGTCTTTTGTTCGAGTCTGGCTTAGATACACTCGAGTGTAGAGTTACTGCTTTACCTTCTAAACACGTATCATTCAATTCCTCAATTACCTCTAAACTCTTGACTAACTTGAGAGAATCCAACAGCTTCCCGTAGCATTCAGCTTCTAGACCAAAGTACCCCTAAGTGGGTAGCTTTGTCAAAGATTACTTAACCCTTGATTGTTGGCTTCTTAATCGCATCATTGATTTTGAACTTCATTTTAATATCTCGACCAAGATTCATCTTGATCACACCATTCTTAACATCAATTAACGCGCCTGATGTGGCCAAGAAAGGTCTTCTAAATAACAGAGGGTCTTTAGGTTATTTTTCCATATCCAAGACGACAAAATCCGTTAGTATCTCAACTCATCCCACCTTCACAGGAAGGTCTTCCAGGATGCCATGAGGGATTCTCACAGACCTATCTACTAGAATCAACTGGATCTTACAGGACTTGTAATCAACAAAGCCTAACCTTTTTGTACCTGAAAGCGGCATAAAGCTAACTGAAGCACCCAGATCGCAGAAACACTTACTGAATGATAAGAGTCCAAGCGAGCATGGGATTGTAAGGGTTCCAGGATCACCAAACTTTTTCGGCACAACCTTCCTTTCGATTATGGCGCTAATCTCATGTGTCCGTACGATCATATCCTCAACTTCTTGAGTTATCTCCTTAACTGCGTCATTTATAAATTTCTCGTATGGAGGCATTAGTATAAAAGCATCCATGATAGGAATCTTCACTTCATTGTCTTTCATCTGCTTATCGAAAAGTGCTTTGTACTTCTTAATATGATTCCTTCGTGATTTTTTTAGGGAAAGGGTAATTGGGGTTTGTATGGTGGAAGAATAAAGGGTATATTCTTCTCTGGGGTTCCTGTAGAGGGATCGACATCTCGAGTGTTGGGTTTGGGTTTAACTTGGTTTGTTGTGTCGAGCTTATCTTCAGGTATGGATTTTTTAGCAGACTGTAACTTGGAAACAACTCCAGATTGAGTCTCTGGTTCGAGTGGCTGGTCTGTAGTGGAATTTTTTCTCTGATCTTTGATGAGAAAATCCTCCCCTTCCTGAACCTTACTGTCCTCAATATCCTTAGAACTTCCTGCTTGAATCAGCAACTCGCGTCCACTTCTCAGAGTGATAGCGTTGACGTGATACTCTTTTGGGTTGGAAACTGCTTTCCCTGGAAGTTGCCCAATTGTCTTCACAGTAGAAGACGATGTTTGTTGACTCTCTACAAACCTGAGTCTAGCGTTCAATGTCTGAAACTTGCAAGTGAAATCATTGTGAGAGGCGTGAATCTTAGAGTGCACCTCTGCCAACTTATGCGTTACTTCAGTAGCACATGCTTTCTGTCCCTTCAGACTATCTTTGAGTATGTTCAAAACCTCTGGTGGCTGTGTAGTGGTTGGTGGAGCGTGTGCTTCATACCTAAGTGGTACATTCGCAACTGGTTGGAAACTCTTGTGATATTGCTGCTTAGAGACAAAAGCATTAGATTACTCACTATGTCTGTGTAACCTGTACTTCTCACCGTTCTGTCGTAATCCTCATTATATTACCCATCTGCCTGAGCCATATTCTCAACTAGCTCACAACCGTTAGTTACGTCCTGGTTTAGAAAATTGCCATGGCTGGCGGTATCCAATAGCCTTCGGATGTTAGGGTGAACACCTCTTTAGAGGTTGTTGAGCAGAGTTGCGGCAAGGTATCCATGATGTGGACACTGAGACTGATAATTTTTGTACCTCTCATAGGCTTCAACAAATATTTGTGAATTTTGCTGTGCAAAGGTAGAGATAGCACTTTTTAACTTTGCAATTCTAGAGTTGGAGGAGAATTTGGCAAAAAACGCAGTCTTGCAAGCATCCCATGAAGTGATAGAACCTTGAGATAGGTGTTTCTCCCAAATGTGGGTTTTGTCTCCGAGAAAAAATGGAAACAGCCTCAGTTTAAATGCATCCTCACTGACTCTATTGAGCCTTTGCAGTCCACAAAGCCGCTTGAATTCGTCCAAGTGATCAAGAGGATCTTCAGAAGGTAGTCCATGGAACTACCTGTTTTGGAACATCGAGATGAGACTGCTCGTGATCTCAAAGTTGTTGTTCGTGATAACTGGAGGAACGATCTCATGTCTCTGGGTGTGAGTGCTTGGTGCATCTCCAACTCTGATTGTTCGCGACCTCCTCTGCCAAGACTGGTCCACAGGAGGGTCATGTGTGTTTGATTCTGTGTCTGCGTTCATTGTCACTCGATCTGATAGTGTACTGTGGACTTGGTTTCTCTAAGCTCTTAACTCTCGTGTTAGTTGGTTAATGTTGTCAAGAAGCTTGAGAAGATTTTGGTTCCCTTGTGAACGTGTCTGCATACACTGAGTGAACTCAACATGAACAGTAGGATCAAGCTGACGTACTGAAGGTTGAAATCACCTGAAACAGAACACCAAACACAGTACCACAAATGAGTAAGTAACAAAAAGTAAAAAGAACTTGAGCTTAAAAAGTTAACAATCGTAATTCTAACTAGCATAAACCCATTTTGCAACAACGGCAATTTGATAACAGGATTTTACTCAGGTTGTTAAATCCTATTGTACTAAGATGTCGATATAACACAAAATATGTCAATCCAACTGTGAATGTAATTATCAATCAGAATTTAGTTAAATATTCTAATCCAAGCTAATCAAAGTTTAATTTTCTAACAACCTTATCAAACTTTAGTATAAAAGTAAACAAAGCAGGTAACAATAGAAGAGAATTTAAATAAAGCAGCAGGCAACAAAGTATTAAGTAAATTTAACGCACGGTGAGAAAACATGCTCTTGAGAAGTGAGTATCATGGAATAGTGTGACTCTTAAACTAACTAGGCGCTTGACATCACTCAATAGAGCTAATCTCTAGGCAAAGAGAACATAAGTAATGATTCCACTCTCATGGCAAACAACCTCGAATAGACTATTAACATACCCTATTGCCATATGCATTTGATAATCTAAATGGAATGAACGATCAACTCGCTTAGTGTTGATTCACACCTCACACATTTGATCCCTCGAGCTAAGCATGGGAATCTCTAAAGTGGTTAAGTCAGACAATCTACCAAACACCTATCCGGTGCTAGAGCGTCTCAAAACAAACTCGAGTTGATCAGAATGAAGCTAGTGGTGATGATACCACATCAGAAGAAACCTAAATAATTCTAACCTCAAGCAACCTAGAAAACCTAAGCAGCACACTGACCTAACTCATCCACAAGAGCCCTAGGTGACTACTCATAATTCATTAATCTAACAACAAGCACGAAATTAATATTTGATTACATAAACAAAAAAACTCGAACAAAATATGAAATCAACGCTGAACGTAAAATAAAATTGCATAAAAATGTCAACTCGAAAACAAAAGGTGTATTTCAATTACAAAAGCTTTTAGTCTGCTTCGTAAGAAAATTTGTAAGAACTTAAATGCCTCTCAAGATGAAAAACTAGAAAATATATTAAATTTAATACAATCCTAGGTTGAATTCAGCCCAGAAGGAAAAGCCCAGTGCGTAATGGATCACAAAGTCGAACCCCACCTAAATGCTGAACAAGCTGATCATAAGAAAGCTTGTGATCAAAGGTGTAAATCCACTCGATTTGAAGCAATGCATATATCCAATACTCCACGTCATGTTCGAGTGTATCTCGAGTCAAAATAGGCTCGATCACACCCAAGATGTGCAGGTTCGATCACGTCTGGGGTGTGTGTAGGCTCGATCACGCCTAGGGTGTGTGCAAACTTGATCACACCCAGGGTGAGTGTAGGCTCGATCGCATCCAGAATCTATTCCATTTTTTTTGGGTCTAGCATATTATTTACTTATGCTAAGTCGGGTACTTTTTTGCATAATGATTTGGCTTCTTACATTTGAGTAAGACTCATTCAATCTTACAACAAATTCGATTACCTTGGTGTGATCTGTCCTTACGGATACATTTTTGCAACATTGACATACTTTACAAGTGTTAACACATTCAACTCCTTCAAGATCATCCCACAATATCTTGAGTTTGGTATAGTATGTTGATAAATCCATTGTGCCTTGTTGAAGTGTCCAAAATCTGTTGTGTTAACTTATAAGACCTCGGTAGATTGATTATATGAAATCACACAAGCAAGTCCTTCTAAATCTCTGAAACATTCTCAAAACATAAAATACTTCCATAAATTTGTTTGTTAACAGAATTGAGAATCCACGACTTCACCATTGAATTCATCTCGACCAAATTTTGTAATGTGAATGCATAAAATAAGTTCTAGGAAGGCTCCCATGTACAAAAGCAATCTTGTTTTTCGCATCTAAATCTATGTTCATTGCAATGCTCAAAGAATATAGTTTGTCTCGTCCAAGATTTCTGATATAATTGGGATACCATGATTATCTCCACTGGTTAAGTAATAGGGAGAGTGCTGAATACCTTCGAAATTGAAGCTTTATTAGCTGTAATCTAATTTATGAACTCGTATTGCCAAAGAGATTCTTCGAGACTGTCGATGCTTGATGCTCTTGACCGACTTAATCTGAGTTGTGCGATCTTGTTGTACGAGTTGATATAGTCAATTTCCTTGATGTCGCTGGTCTTTTAGCTCATCTACAAAATCTTCAAAAGAAAATAAGAGAAGATGAACTTCCGATCAAAAGGAATAGATCAGAGAAATTGAACAAAATCAAAGATTCTAATCAAGGATTATAACTAAAAGAGTCGGATTGTTGCCGATGTGATACCATATCAAAGTAACAAAGAGACAGTTGGAGAAGAAGATAAACGAGAAAAGCGAGAAAGCGTTTAATTCTTCGTTAGTTCTTGAAAACAGATACAGAAATCATTCTCTTATAATTAGAATGAGAATCAAAGATAATCGGTTCACTAAAAATCAATTCAATTGTAGTAGACCAGATGTATTAAATCAATTATAGCCAATTTTATATTTAGTCTAATACCCTTTGATCCTTTTCTTTTAAACCATAAGATTTCGTCGTTCAACGATGCCAAACCACCAAGAACCACTTCCATATCGGAAGTTTCTTCGGGTTCTTTACCAGCTCTGATCAATACGTTAAGACAATGTAGTTGAAAGTTAAGATTAGCAATTTATGAGTGTTTTCAATATGTATGAATTTGTTATCTTGATTATATGAAGAGACAAAAATGTGGAGAAAATTAATTTGTAAGATTAGTTATATGATTAAAATATTAATTTTAACCGTATGTTATAATATTGAATATTTTGTATTATTTTGTATTTGTAGTTCTAAAGATGTAACTAAAATGATTTGTGTTTTAAATTTAAAAGTATATATATTTTGTAATTGTGGTTTAAAACTAGAATTGATGAAAGATAGTAATTTGAATGATTTTGTTAGTGTGGACTTTAATATACCTTGATGATGCTGAAAAAATTAAAATTAGACAGGATAATTTTTTCATATAACTAGAGTCATTATAATTTAGTAATACAATATTGTTTTCTAATATTTTGTTATCCTATAAAATACTTTCAAAGTGACAGCCACTTTAAATCTAAAATTAATATGATATGAACTTACATATCCAATATCTTTTATACAAAATCAGTATTCCAAAATATCCAATAGGTTGTTGTCTCATAATTGGTAAAAGTTCATTGTTATCCGTAGTCTATGATGGAATCTTCAATAATGTTATTGATATTCGTGTTTTTATATGTACAAGTATATAAGAGTACTTACATTTTGTGGGTGTTTGCAAATAAAATTTTAGCGACATTATTGTATATATTTTCTAAACATGAAAATAGATTTTCTATTTGTAAAAACAAAAATATTTACACTAAAAATCAAGTGAATCAGATAATTGTGACAATTGTGATTATATATACTCTATTAAAAGTGTTTCATCTTTTAATTATCATGACTTTATATACTTTTAAACATTTGTCTTCTTCATATAGTTACTTATAGTCATGATGATTAATGATGCAATCATAGATATATGTTATAAATACTATATTTATTGTGATACAAGTCATGTACAAAAATAATGCATCTATTATTTGATCTTTAATATATATATATATAGCTGATATAAGCACAATGAGATTGGATTTATAACTGTTTTGTATCAACTAATCAACCAACACAAATCATATACACAGTTTATACTTATATCATTCTATAGTTTAACATAAAAAATAATTAATTGTTGTGATAAAATTTCAAAACAGAAGAATATTTTTCAAAGGAATATATATAATCTATTTTTGTAAATAATAAGTAATGATAATATATTACATAGCTATTTCAAGTATTTACTATATAAATTTTTTCTTTTTCTTTTTTTTTGAACACATAAGTTTCTTGAATTGATAACATAAATAAACATGTGATTAATATTATGTGCTGACTTATGATAGTGATTCAATTTCAAAACTGGAATGACAATTTTTAATGTATAATTTTGACATATAGTTTCATGCTATATTATTTTGTTCTATATTATTAACAAAATGATAACTTCACAAAGTGTTACTAGTAACAAAACAAAACTCATTATTCAAAAGTGCAATCTATTCAAAACTTGTAGATCATATATATATATATATATCAAATTATTATACAATAAAATATCAAGATAAAGCCTATAAAAAATGGGTGATGTCATAATAAAATGAAAGGATCTAGTTTTGGTCAAAAATCACTAGGTACAAATGCCACGTCAGCTTGGTCGCTCGTACCCATATCGCTTCCTCACTACTCAAGTCAACCTCAAAACCACCGTCGTTTGTCGCTCAGATTCTCCGGCAATCATGTCAGGTAGATTCAACTAACGCCAATCCTTTCATCTTCTGATTCGAATTCCCTGATTTCATTGACATTGTTGCTTTTTGTTCGTGTGTGGTGAATCATTGGATAGGATCTAATGGTGATTCTCACAGCTTGTGGCTTGCAGCGAATCCGAGCAAGAGATGGGGAGAACTCTTCTTCCTCTTCTATACTCCTTTCTGGCTTACTCTTTCTTTAGGAATCGTTGTTCCTTACAAGCTTTACGAGGTCTCACTTCGTAATTTGTATATGCAGAATTTGGAAAATGAGAATTTGTTCAGTATTTGATTCCGTTGAGTTCGATCGAAAGTAGCTATTCCACTTTACCTCAACTTTTTTTGGCTGATACATTAGATCAAGAATTTATCATCTTGACTTTGTTGATGATTCAGTGTTAGAGCACGAAAAATGTCCATGTAGAAACCTTTGCTTTCATTCTTCTAGAGATCTGATGATCAAACTTAGGATTTGAATGTTTTCAGATTTCTCTTCAGTGGGATTGATAGTTGGTATTCTCATTCAGTGCAAAAAAAGTGTTAAATCCTTTGCCAACTTGCAGACATTCACGGAGTTGGAGTATCTTCTTCTGGGCTTGGTTTCAGCTGTTCCTGCTTTTGTCATACCGATGTTACTTGTCGGAAAGGTTCCACTTAACACCTTTCATTCATTCTTCGTTCACTTGCTCTTTAGCTTTTCTCATTATCTCTAAATGGGCAGTATTTTAGTGTTTCTTCATCATAATTGTGCATTTGAACTTGGAGTAGTAGCTATGTCTACAGAAATGAAGGCAAACCAGTTTCAGTTTAGATATTATATGATTTTTTGCCAGCCTAGAAGCTGTGTTGACTCTTCTACTCGTTAAGAACTTAACTTTCATTATGAGCAAACATGTTTGTGGTGCTTTGCTCGCTTTTTCTATCGCCAAACTTATCTACTTGCGTCCGATTGAGAGCAAACCTCTATTTTCTTTCTTAGAATTGTGGACCAAAATGTATATTGCGTATTTTCAGGCTGACAGAAGTTTATGCTGGAAAGATCGCTATTGGGTTAAGGTAAGCTTCTTTCTCTGTGCTTGAAATTTTGGTCCAACATGCTGTAATGGATCACATCTTGAGAAGTTCTTTCTAAAATCTCTTTGGATTTAAGTTTAGTTCGATACGGTACTTTTGACTTTAGTTTCCTGAAGGGCAGTGGTGACAATTCTCAAAATCAAATTCGTAGTGATATTGGTCGGAACTTATTTGTACTGCAGGCAAATCTCTGGATAATTGCTTTCAGCTATGTGGGAAACTACTTTTGGACTCATTATTTCTTTCAAGTTCTTGGAGCGTCCTATACTTTTCCTTCGTGGAAAATGAATAATGTAAGCAAAACAAGTTAACTGGATAACCGTGGCTCTGTTCCTTGAGTGTATCCATGAGCTCATGGCAGTTTCTTTTGTGTTGGACAGGTGCCTCACACAACATTCTTCCTAACACATGTTTGCTTCCTTTTTTACCACGTAGCGGCCAACATGACTCTTCGAAGGCTAAGACATTCCATCGCTGATTTACCAGATTCTCTGAAATGGTGTTTTGAGGCTGCATGGATACTGGCACTTTCTTATTTCATTGCATACTTGGAGACTGTTGCTATTGCCAATGTATGTTATGCTGTTCATTTCTTTGATAGTTACGACTAAATTTTCCCAATATGACTTTAGTTTTGTGTTTCTAGTTAGTTCCTAAAAATCTAGTAATGCACCTAACTTCCTGCTTAATCAATTAGTAGATAAACTATAAATTTATCCTGTACTCTGCTTGAAAGCTATGTTTAGCTACTTATCATTCGAGAATCTTGTTTAAAACTAAACACTAAACGATAACCATTCAAGTTTTTAATTTTGTTTTCAACATGTGCAGTTTCCTTACTATGAATTTGTGGACCGAAGTGTCATGTACAGAGTTGGATGCTTGTTCTATGCCATTTACTTCCTTGTGAGCTTTCCAATGTTCTTCAGGTAAATAGAAGCCTCAAGCCATAGTTTTCTGTATTACTGAGTTTCCTGATCCTCATATCATAGAAGCGGTGAATCTTTTTCAGCGTCATGAGTGCTGCATATCAAAACTGAGAAAGCATATAGTTGTAAGATACTCCAGATTAATTGATTGTATCTTCTAGAGTCTTAAAAATAGAAATTAAAAGCTAGGCATATGTGGAGAACCGTGACTCTCCTCCATGGTTTTCTCAAGTGCCTTGAAAAAGAGTTCTTTGAACTGTTACATCATCTCTGTGATATGTTTGCGGCTCTCAATTTATATAATTCTTCTTTCTAACTTGTCCTTCTGTTTTCATATGCTTCTTTATTTCACTGTTGGGGATTTGCAGGATGGATGAGAAATCAAGTGATGAATGGAATTTATCTCGAGTGGTTGTTGACGCTTTGGGTGCTGCTATGTTGGTAACAATCATTCTCGATTTATGGCGTATCTTCTTGGGACCTATTGTTCCCATACCGGAGGGAAAGAGGTGTCTTGAGGCTGGATTACCATGGTTCTCCAGGTGAAAAATGAAAGATCACTGCTTCAACCAATTCATTGAATAACAATGGAGTCAAAAGAGAAACTTGCAGAAGGGGGTTTCAAATCAGTTGATTCAAGTTTGGGCATTTTTCTGAGGCTTTTCTTCTCCCAAATAATTGCTACTTTGTTTGTTATTTATTTCTTCCTTTTTGTGTTTCTCCTAATGAATTTTCTTACAGAACAGAATGGAACTTTTTGTTGTTGTGCTAATCCATGAATTGGTTAACATTTTATATATTACTCAAGAAATCTTCATTCTTCCAATGTCGCCAACCCGGATATACAACAACTAGATGGGAGAATTATATAGACCACATAGGTGGGATACCATTTTTGTAGGAAATATCTGTCGGACAATTTTGATTTATCAGTTTAATGAGCTTTTAATTCAAAATCAATTGACAGTAATACACAAACCTTCTTTGACTCGGAATCAATTGACAATCATACACAAAACCTTGTATATATTATTCAAGATATCTCCACCTTTGCAACGTGGGATATTATAATAACCTTATAACGTGGTCCTCTGTGTTATCTGAAATCATCAACTCCCACCAAGAGCTAGAGGCGGTGTTTTACCAACTAACCATCAGATTTTTCTCGTTGATCAGGAAGTTCTTCTAATAACATATGAGAAAGCCAAGGATAAGTAATGCCTTTTAAACTAAATTTTTAGATGAACTTGGCTTTGTTTAAATTCGTATACTTCATACTTAATATTCAGTTTAGTTCGGGATGAGTAATTTGATGTAAAACTTTTTATTTATCCAAATGATCTTACAACTCATCTTACAATTTGGTCTATAATTTACGAGTATTGTTTACTTCAACCTTTTCAAAGATTGTACAGCTTAACTCATAGCATTTCATTAGAATTGCATCAAAAGATGTCAACACTAATCCAGATTGGCTTACCATCAAGAGAAAACTCCTGTGACATAATAACACTTTACTATCAAATCTTAAGGACAGACTCAAAACTTACAATAAGAGAACTAATATAACCAATCAGCTATTCTAACAACAGTTTTGCTCGAATAAACCAACTGTGATTACACAACAGAGAAAAAAGAAGACCATATGATTGAAGAGCATAGTTATTATATAAAAGCCATTGTCATAACCTGATAAGTATTAATACATGTACATTAAGAATTTTGACAGTGTATAAAAGGGTGTAAGTTCGACTTTCACATATATATAACTTGAACCCTCGACTTGTAAAATTACCTGACCTCTGTCATCTTTGAAACATATAAGATTTGTCCTTCCAGCAAGAGACTCTTACTCGGCTTCCATGCCTCCCTCTTAACACCTTAACTTTTCCTTCTCGGGTGGTGAATAACCAATTGAGTTCCTTCGAATAAATCTGGTAAGTAACTCTCCAGGTCATCTGGTGTGTACTTTATGTACTTTCCAGCATGCCTACCACCTTCTAATTGACCCTTGTTCCTTCCAAAGAAAGCCCGATACGCGGGAATTACTTTCTCTGATATCGATATTCTCAATTCTTCACGAAGTTGAGGATCAGGGACCTTCCAAGATGTTTGAAGCCTGTATAACTCTTCAAAACTTGCATTAAAACCTTTGAATCTCTCCTTTAAGGCCATCTTGGAGGAACTGTTGCTTCTTTGTCCATAACTCGGGCTACCAGTTAAGCTTCCACCCATACTTTCATCCCTCAAAGCCGACAACACCTTGCTCCAGGAAGCCCTGAGGTAACCAGTAGCATATTGACGTATCTGTCCTCTTCGTTTCCTAACCCAATCATCACCCAAGAGTTTACCCAGCTCAGAATCCTTCACCTTTTGAACTATGTAGTAGATGTTGTTCATCATGAACACATGTTGCAACCCACCATCTTCATACAACTTTGATTTCTCTTCCAGATTTGATTCTAAGGACGTTATCAACCCCAACATTCGTTTCGCTAGAGGAGACATCTCCTCTGTACTATCATCCCCCGATAAGCCATCAATTTGATCATTCTCCAGAAGCGAATTTAGGGTAGCTGCATAATCTACAATCAACTTCATGTAGTTCATCACATAACGTATCATTGGATGAACCTCACCATTTGTCGTTGGTCTCTTTGATGTCTCATTCCGAACATTATTCTCAAACTCCACAAAAGTCCCCCTCGCAGCATCACCCAGTGCTTCCAACACCCCCTTGGTCTCGTTACACACAAAACAGTCAGTGACCATCACCTCCAAGTGTTGCAACACATTAGCTAATGCATCATACATGTCCAAAATCCTAAACAGCTTCTCTGATGATCTTCTACCAATAGCCACAGCCTCTCCAAAATTCAACAACTGCATCACACAGCTTTTCGTAGTCTCATTAAAGCAGACTTCTCTACTTGACTCTGAAACACTGAAGATCTCATCACAAATCGTTTTCTCACCAGCCAGAAGGACCCTAACAGTGATCTTCACAGCTTGAATCCACTTCTTCATCTTCTCATCCATAGACTTCCAATCAATTTTCTGTACTTCTTCTATACTCAACTTCTCCACACCCAATGTGTTTAAACATTCGTCCAAAGCATCACGCCTCACCGTACTATAAACCTGAACACACTCCTTCTCATAACCAGCACGAATCATCCGTTCCGCAATCTCCTTCAGATCTTCAACAGCAGTAGGATTGATCAAATCTACCCAGAGATCACACCCTATACTCCCTCCTCTCTCATGAAACAGCCTCCTCCTACTCCCACTACCATCTCCATCAGCAACCAACCCAAAATTCTCAAAATCCTCAACCACATCGCCATCTGCAAATGACAACGAAACACGCCGCATCGACCCATAGAGTCTCTCAGCGTCTAAAGGAACAGTGTTACGAATCAAAATCCGTCGAAATTCATCTTCAAGCTGAGACATAGCCATCTGCAAAGCACTATCAGCTCGGTCCACCAAATCAGGCTTATTCACAGAAGAAAGATCCTCAAGGAGAGAGATAATATCATCAACAGCTGAAAGAAACTCCATAGCTTCGTCTGGCGAATCGTCGAAGGAAAGAGAAAAAGAAGAGGAACGATGATTACCAGAAGACGATGAGGAGTGACGAGCGGAATTGTTGCCACCGTCCCAACGATGAATAACCGATTCGGCGGACTCTAAACGACCCAAAATAGCGTCATTTTTACCTTCTTCTTGGTTAGTCATCGCCGTTTTGATATTCGACAAACGGTTATCGAAGCTGGAGAAGATAAGAAGCATATCTTCACGAACCTCTTTTGGTGTGTTGAGGCTTTGCACGATCTGTTGCGCCGTCGCGAGAACACGGTCTTCTCCTACGGCTCCGGCTCCTCCTGTTCCAGCGGTAACACTCGCCGCCGTTGTAGTTGTTGCGGCCATCAATTACGAAATCGAAACTGAGAGTAAGGTTAATCAGAAATATGAGGACATGGAACCTGTTTCTGAGATTTAGGGATCAAAACTTCAAGGAAATTGAAGAAGAAAGGTCGTATTTTTTCTAGGGTTTGAGTGAAACAAGGACAGCGAAATGGACGACAAGAGGATTTTTGGTCTCTTCTCCATTAAAGCAAAAAATTAAAAAAAAAGTCAAAACAATTTCTTTGACCCAAATGTTTGTTCGTACCGGGTAAATTTCGGTTTACGACCCAAATGTTTGTTCGTACCGGGTAAATTTCGGTTTACAAATTTCAAGTGATGAATTCAGACGGATTAATTCAATTAAACCAAAATTGAACCGACAAGTGTGATTAATAATTTTGATAGAACCATTAATTGATTGTCTGCAGTCCTCTCTGATCTAACGGTTCATATATTTAAGTTGAAAATCACTGAAAACTAAAAATTGTATAATATCTCAAATATATTCTTGCTTAACGACAAAAATATACGTTCACACTTCACATCATGTTCATACCTGTAATTCAACTTTTCAATACATACATTTGTTATTATTTTAATTTATTTTTTGCCAACACATTGATTGCTTGTTATTTCATGGATCTGTTTTTATTAGATACACATACACTCCTTTCTCAAACTAATTTAGAAGATTTATTGGAGACTGAATATTGTAAATGTCATGTATTAAGGAGAATATCTTTGATGAAGTAATTAAGTGGTATTTCTGTGGTAGTTTTTATCCTAATTTGATTTATGTTTACTAATATGATATTATTACGATTTTAGAATTTGGCTATAGATTAAATTTTGTCAATTTAATATAAATCAAATTTCATCAACTTAATTATTAGAAAAGAATGTCAAAGTATTAATTGGGAAGAAAATAACAAACTCTGCCATTTTTGACGAAATCCTCCTCATAGTAGTAGATTAAAATTAAACTCGTATTAAAATTAAAAAGCTTTTTCTCACCTTTATTGATAAAAATATTTAAAAATAATAATCAGAAACCATTACATGAATCACACTGTGTACGTATGTATGAATTAAGATATACCATTTGAGCTCAAAAAAATACAAGAGCAAAGAAAATCGGAATCATAAATATTTCTAACTTCTAAGTTTCACCAATAACCTCCACAAGAACAATTTCCTTGTTTGAAATGATGGAACCTACTTGCGTCTCTTACTACTAACTCTCTTCCTGTAACCAAAGATATGAACTCAACCACTTTGTGACAATCTTTGCATAGTCTATGGTTCTGAGTTATCTGCAATGGTTTCCATTTCGGTGTATTTATTAATCCATAAGCTATTGCAAGCTTCTCACTGTGATAGGTCCTTACTGATCCTTCTTCTTCCTTCTCATCCACATCTGTTAGAAGGTTTCTCTCCTCTGCTAAGTACCCATACTCTGAAATTTCTTGCATTAACTCATCAACCTTTTGGTATATTTTCCTGTTTTAGAAGTTTAGATTTTGCCACAATGAGAGTGAGACAAAAGACATGGAAGATAACAAAATAGATAATGTGATTGTCAGGTAAGTTACCTTTTCATTGCTTTATCGTAAGAATCACACTTGTCTCCTGAAAGAAAACTGTGAGTTTGATCTCCAACTTCAACCCAAGTACACGCCGGCATCATTCTTAAACCTTTGTTCTCCAATGTCTCCAAAATTTCTGCAGCTTCTGCACTTTTTCCCATACTGTTGTATACATTATACAGCACAATGTAGTTTCCAAGCTTCTCGGGTCCCATTCCATAGAGCTTTTCAGCAGCCCATCTCCCAAGCTCCAAGTTTCCGTGCATCCTACAGGCATTGACGAGTGCTGCCCACATATTGACTGTGTGTTCTACAGGAGCTCTTCTTATGAAAGCAATGGCTTCATCTAATGAACCATCTCTACCCAAGAGCTCAACCATACGAGCATAGTGCATCGCCCTTGGTTTGATCCCGTGAACCTCACTCATCGATAAATATATCTCCCAACTTTGTTCAGATAGACCTGAATAGGCACAAGCTGATAGAACTTGAAGAAACGTAACATGGTTTGGAGAGACTTTTTCAGTAATCATTTTCTCCAACAACTTAACACCATCGCTTCCTCTACCATGATTTGCATATCCACCCATCATAGCATTCCATGTGAATAGATTTTTCCTTGGCAATTTATTAAAAACATATCTAGCAGTATCTACATTACCCCATTTACCGTAAGAGTCCACCAGAGCTGTGTTTGCGACAATATCTGATTCAAAACCATTCCGAATCAAATAAGCATGTGCCTGCTTCGTAAGCTCAAGCTTTGCAAGCCTTGTGAAAATTCCAATCATTTTCGAAAGTGTAAACTGATCAATAGATGCACCTGAGTCACGCATCTCATACAACAAACACAGAGCTTCCTCGCTGTAGCCATGGAGCGCGTAACTTTTAATGATCTCGTTCCAAGCAACAGTAGTTTTCTCAGGCATACTGTCAAACGCGCACCGAGCATCTTCAACGTCTCCGCACTTGCTATACATATTAATCAATCCGCATGACACATATGTATTATCAACGAGTCCTAATTTCAATGCACAAACGTGCAATTGTTTCCCCATATAAATAGACCCTAGCCCAGCGGAAGCCCGGAGCATCACTGCGAACGTATCAGTCTCAGAATCAGATAGCTCCTCCCACATCATCTTAAACAACTGAAAAGCTTCTAGATAATTACCAAAGTTGACAAACCCAAAGATAATCAAGTTATAAGATTTCAAGTTTCTCTCAGGCATTTCATCGAATAACCTACGTGCATCTATAATCATCCCACATTTCACATGCATCTCTAAGATTCTGTTCCTCATGTACAGTTCCGGCTCAAACCTATTGTTGATCATATACCCGTAAACCCTTTTGGCACACCGAATCGATCGCAAACGAATACAAGCTTTCACTAAAGCATCATAGGTGCTAACACCAACCTTAACACTACCTCGAATCTCTAAAACCTCAAACAATTCAAACGCCTCTCTAAACCTATTACACAAAACTAACTTCTCTATCTGACTACAAAGCCCCACACCAGATTTACTTATCCGGGTATCATCAAAAGTCCGATCTTTTGATTCCTCACCATCATTGATTCTAATTGGTTCCGGTTTCAGCTTTGGTTTTGGCTTCAGCCCTTGAACTACAGAAGAACACGTGATTTTCCCAAATGGGATTTTCCATCTTTTTCGACAGACCGAAAAATCGTATCCAGAAAAGAGAAATTTTCGTGGGAAATTGAAAAGCTTGGGATTGGAACAAGAATGTCGAAAACTACTCTGAATCTCATCTAAACTAATGCTCTGGTAACGAGAGAATGGAATCTCCATAGATTACAGAGAATGTGATCAATAAGAGAAACAGAGAATCCACGGTATTGTGATCGGACGGAAGCTCCGTTGAAGTGTATGGATTTGTTGCTTGTCCGTAATGTTGAAAGCAAAAGAGAGTAGCGAGAAGATCATCACAACATTGGGAGCTCCGCTAGTGGCAGTTGGGGAAGGTTTACACTTTTGAAGAGAGAGGAATGTAGTCATATGACTTTTTAATGTTTATTGCATTCCAGGTCCTTTTTTTTCTACTTTCTTACATTAATTGTACTGACTATTGAAAAGGTCTGTTGGAGTCTTGGAGATAGCATATTATGCAAAATGGACCGAGAGGAACAATCGAACATACATATCCAAATTACATAGTTTCATTATGCTAATCGAAACCACAAGGTTTCTTCACTCTCTGACACCATCTCACAAACAAGTCTTCCATCAAATGCTCCTCTAAAGCCATTGGGGAGTATCTTGTTCTTTGATCTCTATTCAGACACTTTTGCAGTTGAAGAAATCATGAAGCTAATGTGGTTGGTTCGCAACTATCTCGAACACAAGCCAAGACATCTCTGTAATCTCTGGAGATGGTGAAGGAGTCATACACAGCTCCATTGCTGCTCTTCTTGTACTCAAAGAGGAGTGAGGAGTGATCAAAAGCAGTCAACTTCACAAACCCATAATCGTAGTCTCTATATAGACTCCAATTGGGTTTCAGTGAGCTGAAGGAAGACAAGTGACTTCCTGCACCACCAACAACTACGTGTATAGTTCCTTTAAAGGAACCTGAGTAGTGATTCTTCTCATTGTCCACACATTGGTTCTGGTAAATGGGGCAGGTTCTCTCATAGTTATGGACATGGCCATAGAATGCAATGTCTACTTTATACTTCTGCCACAGCTTCTGCAAGCTCTCTCTTCCCATAGGCTCTTCAAAGGAACCTTCTTGGCCGTACCAATCATTTGTGGAATAACCAAGGACACGATGAGCAATAAAAATCAACCACGGCTGAGTCTTTCTGTCCACAGAGGCAAGACAACGCTCTATGAATTGATATTGCTCTGACCCTTCTCTCCAATTATGTTCAGTGTCCGCTACACAGAACCGAAACATTCCATAATCAGCAGAGTACCAGAACTTAGCTTTGTTTTCAGCAGGAAACTGGAACATGGTTTCTGCAGGTACCCCACACTCCCCTCCAGAGTCTTTGCCACCATAGAAAGATCCCGAGTTCGGCCAGTCCCGCTCATGGTTGCCACTGAGGATTGATACAAATCAAGGACAAGAATTTCAAAAACCAGTAAAATTAAGATTGAAAATGCTGCGCAGGCTAACCTTGCGATCATGTATGGAACAGTAGAAGCTATAGGTTCAACTTGAGCTGTGAACTGATCCCACTGCGAGATGTAACCATTCGAGTAAGTGATATCTCCAATGTGGAAAACAATGTCGATGTTCTTCAAGTCCTTGATAACTTGGTCAGTCGTGTTAAGGGAACCAGGCTGATAATCATTGTACTCGTTTGACCCATCCCGCTCTCCCTTAAAAACATATCCAGAAAACATAAGCCTCAAAAGGAAACACTGAGACAAGTTCAATGTTTGTTGTTTAGAAGACAGTAATCAAGTACCTTCCCCATGTCGCCAAAGATTATAACTCGTTGTAATGAATCTTGTCCAGGATAAGGTGAAGCTTTGAAGGTGAAATTCTTGCTCCAAATAATCGATCCGTTCACCAACTCATGACCCAACCTATATGTGTACCTTCAGGAAGTTGATGGTCCAAATAGTTATAAAACTGATATTCCAGTGATGTGTTGAAAGAGAAGTTAATATTTCTGTATACTTGAGGTTTGGCCAAAGTTCTTTCAAAAAAGCAGTGTGGATAAAACCCGGATCGCGCCAGCCAACAGTACGAGCAGGAGCACCTGCGTTGTAAGAATCCAAATTCAAAACTATCTGAAGTGCAAAGATCAATTGTTTCATATTTACAAGTAGAACATACCACACATGCTGTTTCTACTAAATGTCAAGGTACCAGCTGGTGATCTTCTACTTTGCATTCCCTTACAACTCCATTCAATAAACGGAACAGCCTCACCTATGTTGTATCCGCTTGTCCATGTAACACTCATCTAAAAGCTCAACATAAGTAATGTTCAGATATTGGACTAATGCTGTACAGCTTTGATTTTTAGTTTCTCATTGACTCAGGCTTTGGAAAACTTACTTCGTCCCAGTTCTTCCCTAAAGCAAGACGTGGATAAACAGGAGCTTTGGGATTGATAAACGAGACATGATTTGAAACAGCTACAAGCGTTGGCTATAAATCAACAAAGCAGATCAATTCAAGAGTCCAATTGGTTTTTGCATATAGAAGACGAACTTGTGGGGTTTTGAACTCAACAGACCTTAGAGAGTCCTCCAGTGAAGAGGGCAAAAGAAAAATCAGCTCTCTGGTTTATAAGCATGAACTTCATAACCACATTCCCAGTTTTCATATACTCAGGATTAGATGTGGCATACATGTACTGTCAAATTAGGAAAAGTAGACAAGATGAAACGAAATTGCCTTATCAAAGTTGAGAAATTTACAGACAAAATGTTATAGTAACCTTGATTGGAGCTGAGCAAATAAAAGGAGCTAACTCTTTGCCATCTGTTGAAGCACACGAAGATGAGCTAAAAGCAGACACAAAGAAATGTTTTTGTTAACACATCAAGCACAATCAAACATATAATTTCATGAAACAAACATTGATGAATGTGAAAATACTCGAATTTTGCTGGTGAGAAGACTCCGACCCAATCGTCTGCAGAAGGCTCTGGATTTGACATATTAACATCTACCCATTCTGTGTCTTCACCCTGTAGCATCAGCCAATATCAATAACTAAATCAAAATCAGAGTCGACAGATTACGATTAGAGACAAAGCAACCATAATTTATCTCAGTTTGTTTACCTTAGAACCAAGAGCAGAAGGGGAAGCGCGAATGGTCGCAGAGTGATTAAGAGCAAAACTTATTCTGTAAATATCAATTTGAGACAGTGCTTGATCTCCACGTCCATCTTCGTGACTTGAGCATAAAACCACCAGGATAATGAAACACAAAAAGGGCAACAAATCTTTGGCCATCATAAGCAAGCTTCTAAGAATCTGGGTTTATGATTCATTATATGAATTTCATATAAATATCTCTTCCTCCTCTCCTCCATAGAAAAGACAGCGAAACCTAAAAGATTGTGTGTCCGATTTTCACGTGTTAGTACTTGTAATAGAGTGAGCACATAATGTCGTAACATTTATAACAATCAATTTTAGAAAGTATTTATCCTTTTGTTTTCACCTAAGTGTTCTAAATGATAAATATGAAAATCAGCTAAAAGAAAAAAAAAACCAGAATGAATGTAAACCAGTTTTTTAGTCAACTGAATTTTATTGATCTATATATAATCCTTTGTAGAGTCAAAGGGTAAAATTAAAGATTAATACTGAATTTACAACATTTATTTATGAGGTTGCCTAAGTGAGATGGTCCAACCTCAAAATGAATCTCAATTTCTTTTTTTTAAAAAATTATATAATTTTCATATTGGTTCCTAATATTGATTCTAATTCCTTATTATAATTTAACTTCGATAAATATTTACAGAAAAAAAAAACACTTTACAATGACAAGCAGTATTGATCAATAAAACAACTTTATCAAATTAGTGAAAGAAGTTAAACATTTTTTCTTTTCTTTTCCATTATTGTGTGGCTTTTTTTTCCTATTTCTTCAAACCGGATATTCTTTGGCTTTTTCTTTTCATATTCCTTTAAATAGAATATTCTTTGGCTTTGTGCAAATATTCAATGAAAATGAAGGACATAAAAACTCTACAAATCACAATGGAAAGGCAAATATTACTTAACTTCTCACTAAGAGTTATCGCTCTCTATATCGAAATAGATGACAAATTACATGACCAAACTAAACTCCCACAAATTATAAATACATCTTACACGACCTTGCAATAGTTCTACACCACCAAAGCAGAGAACATACTTACATAGATAATCAAGGGCCAAGTTCTACTACATAACTTGTTCATCGGTTTGCTATCCGAGGCTTTGAAAAATGCGGTGCCAGTCTCTTCTGAAGCTCAACCAAACTGGAAATTATGTAAAGGATCATACTTTATGAGAATTATGCAAATTACTATTATGTCACATAAGTCAACTTTTTCGGAACTCCATACTTACATCTCAAATCTGCGTTTAGCTTCTTTGTGTTTTGTCCGGTAGAGTTCACTGTCTTTTGGTATGTTGCTCATGGGATCAGCTACACATTGTACACAAGATTAAGAAAGACATAACATCACTAACATGTCTCTTGAAATGTAGACACTCATAAAGGAAGCTACAGCACCTAAATAAACCAAAATACTTATGAGTCTATTGTCATTCTTCGTAACATAAATGATATGTACCAAAACCAAGTATCTCTGTTCATTAAGGTATGGAATGAACTCGAACCAACACATATCCAAGCAGGAAAATTCAGCATTGTGGTACTACAATAGTTGGAAATAGTGTTACCAGAAAGTGTAGCAGGGTGTTGTTTGTCGCTAAATTCTTTGTGAACTTCCATTGCAGTTGCTTTGCTCAGCCGGATTAATCCCTGATTTGAAATATCAGCAAAGAGAAAATGGATTTAACAGTTCAAACAAAACACAAGAAAGACCAAAGCATTAAACTTGCAAGAAGGTAACCTTCTTCTCCTTCCTTTTCAGTATCTTAAGATGACATTTTTTGACATAATGAGTCAAATGATAACGAGAATGCCTAGAAGAGAGCTCTTGTTTAACCTCTGGATTCGAATCAAGCCATTCAGAGATATCCTTTGATTTCACCAATTCTCCATGATCTAATGATTCTAACCACGAATAAACTGGTAACCACTGATCAGTCCTCTGAAATCGAGCGGGATGTTGATCTGCTTCAGCATTTTTCTGCTATCGTTTGTTCACAATACAATAATCAATCATAAGAAGAAACAAAAAAGGTTGGATTTTTTCAAAGGATCAACGAGTGTTAACGTACCTCGTTCTGATCAGATGTTGGTGTTGGTCTCATGTAATGCTGAATTGAGAGAAGACGATCTACGAGCTCTGATCGAGGCATGTACCGAAGATCCGCAGGTAAGGAATCAAAGTTTGAGCCGATCCAAATCTCGACTTCACTGACGCTTACGACGGCTTTGGCGTCGGGAAAAGCAGCGACCCAAGCTCCAGCCATCGTCTCCCATTCCTGAGAAGGATCTGCTCGCTGATTTACATTTGAGATTTTGTCATCCAAGTGTTGTTGCCCCTTTCCATCTTCTAGGGTTTTGTCACTCAAATTCGACATTTCTTTTCTCTGGTTTTGTTGTTTTTACCTGATCCACTTATCTTTTATCTTATGTTGGATTACTGATATAACTTAAACAAAAGTAAACAAATTCGACAAATCTTTCTCCTGCCTTTTTTTACTTGATTCACTTCTTTTGTTACATTTTAAACTACCGATATTAAAAATAAATATAAGAAAATTTAAATAAACTAACAGTCACTTTTTATCACTTAATCATAGTATAAAGTTGTGATTTAAAAGTTGTGAATTTTACCTATTAGGTAACAGTTTCATTTATCGTGAAGATAGTGGATTAGTGGGTCGACCAAATTTTAATAACCAACGCATGATATCGTGGCTATTGTTTTTTGAGTAAAGTTTATTTTGTTTTCATCTTTTGTAAATTTCAGTTTATTGTCTTAAAACTTTCCATACAAAATCCAGTAAAAAGAAAACTTGAAAGAGAGAAGAAATACAATCTGAACCTGAACCAAACACGACTCCAATAATCACAGGTTTAAACTGGATAATAAAAATCGTAAATCCAAAACCTGAATACTCAGATTTTCACATTAATTATATAATTAAACTTTTTAATTATTTAAATTTAAATATATGTCAAAGTGTTCTAATTATACCTTTGTGTTATCAGGAAAATAAAAAAAGTTTTCCTTGCATCTCAAAGTCAAAACATCTAAAAATCATGTTTATGTTGTGTTTTCATTTATGAATAGTTTTAGTTCAGAAACATTTTTAAAACATGAAAAATCAATGTTTGTGGTCTAGCGGTAAGTCTCCTAGATGGAAGTGTGGGGTTCGAACGTTGGTCACCAATCTTAGCCTCTGGCCATAGAAACGAGTAGCTGAGCCTTTGAAGGATTATGGACCCAAAGACCCGAAATCTCCTAGTTATAAAACAAAACAAAAAGGAATTTCATGCAAGGTATGTTTCAATAAAAAAAAATTTGAAAATGAGGAGTAACATGAAAAATGTAAAAAGAAATTAAAAATCAATTGTTTTTATACCCGACCTGGATAATGAACCCCGAACTATCTTCCTGAGTCACCCCATCCAGGTCAAGATCGACTGTGAGTCAAAAATTAAAAAGATTTTCTAGTATACATATCTATTTGTTATAATATTCTAAAGTATTAATATATTTTCCTAACTATACACTATTTGTATTTTTCTAACGATTAACCAAATATGAATTTAGAGGTTTTAAAAAAAATTATTAACCTAATTAGATACATTATAATAACTAAAGAGGTACAGTAATTATAACAAACAAAAAAACAGAAATAATGAATAACAACTACATCGAAATAAACCGAAACAAATAAGAAAGCTAAGATAAATCAATGTTAAGTCATTAATTAAAATAAATAAGGATTAGAGGGGAAAAATGATTATATGAGATAAACTACGAAAACTACATATTTGTGAATAGGAAGAGATAAAGGTTTTCCCCGAAAAAAACAAATTGAAATTGATCTAATAATAACGACAAGGGTTTCAACTACAAACTCCTATATTTTCATCACAAATGGAACCCTCTCATTGCAGTAAAACGTTAAAATATCAAATATGTTTACTATTTTGGGTTGACCCATTCAATCGACTCACCCGGATTACTGATAGATAGCGAAATTTTCCAAATTTTATCGATTTTTAAGTTGTTGGTTTTTGTGTAAAAATCAACCCAGATAGTATGACAAGTCACCATGTTTACTGGTCCGACCGTGGATCCGGTCAGGTTTCAAAACCTACGCTATTGACCAATATCTCATGCAGTTTGGTAAGAAATAATTATAGCATCTAACTACAAATAAATCAACATCAAGCCACTGATTTGACCAGTATGCATGCAAAACCATTACCTCAATTGATGATCGATCATAGCAACACAATACATCAATACCAAAACCTCATTTCTAACAAGATCAAGTATGCCTTCTTATTTTTCTTCCAATAGTTTTGTCTTCATTTTTCTTGCTATTTTTCTATGCATTTCTCTTTGCCTCTACTTCGGCCACAAAATACATTGATGAATTTGCACACAATCTATTCAAAAAGACAAAACTTTCTGCTGCAAAACTTTGAACGCTTACCATCCTGCATCTTTGGCCACCAGCCATGTACTTTTATATCTCTATTATATGGCTATTTGTTAGTGCAAGCACATGCCAACAAAGATACTGTCAAAAATCAGATAAGATTCTCAACAAGACTACCTTCATCGGGAATTTTTGACTAGTATAAACCATTCGTTGAAAATCCATAAGGAATTTTATCTATCTTTTATATTTCAATTTCATTCCTAGACATATAAAAATAATCCGTTTTATCTCTATTCTTTATAGCTGAAATAGGTATGGGCATTCAGATACCCATTCAGGTTTGGGTTGGGTCCTATCGAGTTTTGGGTTTTTAATATTACTGATTTATGAGTCATTCATGTATTTCTATTTATTGGGTTGAGTTCGATTCGTGTATAGATCAGGTTTTGGGTATTTAATATAAATCTATATAAAAATTAAAATACCTAAAGATGTAATAGAAATAAGTAATGATGCTTGTGTGTATTTTAATGCCTAGGAGATAAGAACTATATGTATCTACTATTGTATGTGGATGACATGCTAGTGGCTGCGAGAGACATAAAGAAAATTGCAAGGCTTAAAATCATGTTAAACAAAGAGTTCTTGAGAGATTCTTGACTTTGTTGAACTCTTAGCTTGTTTGTGTAACACTCTTCTTATTAGCCAGGCCTATGAACATGCTATTTGTTCGCTAAGACGTACCAGGATCATCTTGATATTGGGAACTCGTAATTCCATTGTGTGCTCCCTTAATACCTATCACTTACAACAGCTACCAAACACACAAATAAGGCATCAATTTTCAACTAAAACATCAACAAAAGGTTTACTGGAGAATCGGAGTTCTCACTTTGGAAGATTCGCATGTTGGCTTATCTTAGTGTCTCTGGTTTTAAGGACGTGGTTATTGACTCCTCGCTGACGAAGACAATAGTCGATTCCAAAGAGTGAAGGAAAGAAGATTGATGATGCTGTTTCCTCAGATTAAGTACAAACCAAAATTGTTCCTTATCTGGAAAAGATTACTCGTTCAGAAGAAGCCAAAAACATAATCTTGTTGAATCTCGGTGATTCAGTCTTACAGCAAGTAACTCATTGTAAGATTTCTGCTGAAACATGGCAAACACTGAATCAGTTGTACATGGAGACATGTATCCCAAATAGAATCAATCTACAACTGAAGTATTTTGGTTTTATGATGAATGAGTCTAGAAGTATTCATGAGAATCTCGATGAATGCATAAGATTCTTGCAGAACTTGGGAGCTTAGAGATTAATGCCTCAGAAGAAATTCAGGTGATCATAACTCTCAAGGCACTCCCACCAAAGTATGCTCAGCTTAAACCTACCTTAAAGTATGGTAACAAACATCTCTCAGTTCAGGATGTTGTGTCATCAACCAAGACTTTAGAGAAAGAAATGGCAAAGGAAATATCAACTGAGCAAGGTACATCTTTAGTTTTTTTACACTTCAGAAAAAGAAAGAACACAAAACAAAAGTCAGAATTGCAATAGAGGTCGTAGCAGGTCAAAATCTAAAAGTGGATTGACTTGTTAGTTTTGTTAAAAGGAAGGTCACCTTAGGAAGGACTGGTATGCTAGAAAGAAGAAATAAGAAATTGAAGTTATAGGGGAAGCTGTGTAATCACATAAAAGCTTGTTTTCTCAGCAGCTCTGAGTGTTAATGAAGAGATGGTAAACAGATTTGTGGATTTTAGACTCTGTGTGTACATCACATATGACATCTAGAAGAGATTGTTCTGTAACTTCAGTGAAGATAAATCAACCAAAATTCTTTTCGGTGATAATCGTTCAATAGTCTCAAAGGGTCAAGGATCAGTGAGAATTAACACACATGAAGGTTCAATCAAGGTACTCAATAATGTCAAGTATGTTCCAGATCTAAGGAGGAATTTTTAATATTTACAGAGACTCTTGACAGATTGGTTATGATCATGAAGGAGATAGTGGTAAAGTAAGGTATCAATAATATTACAACTTTGTCAGCGGAATTGAAGAATGGTTTGTATGTGTTGGATGGTGAGACAGAGATGAGTGAAGCTTGTAATGTTTTAGTACTATGAATACGACTAAGCTATGACACATTAGACTTGGTCATATGAGTTTTAATAACATAAAAAACACTTGCAAAGAAGGGACTGTTATTGAACAAAGATATTAGAGATCTTACTTTCTGGTGAGCATTGCCTCATGGGAAAGTCTAAGAGACTCAGTTTTGATATTGGCAAACATAATACAGAAGATTTATTGGATTATGTTCATGGTGATCTTTGGGGTTCGTCTTCTGTCACACATTCTCAATCAGGAAATCAATATTTCCTCTTTATCATCGATGACAAAACAAGGAAGGTCTGGGTAATGTTTCTCAAAACCAAAGACAAAACGTTTGACAGATTTTATGATTGGAAAGAATTACAGTAACTCAAGGTGGTAAGAAGGTAAAAGTGTTGAGAAGAGATAATGGATTGGAGTTTCTTCAATACAAGGTTTGATGATTATTGCAAGAAGAATAGTATTGAAAGGCATCGTACATGTTCTTATACACCACACCAAAATGGTGTAGCATAACGTATGAACATAAATTTAATGGAAAAAGTCAGATGTTTGTTGGATGATTCAGGTCTTGATGAGACATTCTGGGCAGAGGCAACTGCATTGGCAGCATATGTGATTAACAGATCCCCATGTTCTGCAATTGATCATAATAAACCTGAAGAACTTTGGTTAAAAAGAAAACCAGGATATAAACACTTAAAGCGGTTTGGTTCAGTGGACTTTGTTTATCAAAATCAAGGGAAACTGAAACCAAGAGCTCTTAAAGGTATCTTTATTAGTTATCCCCAAGGAGTAAAAGGATATAAGTTTGGCTGCTTAATGAACAGACATGTGTCATTAGCAGGAATATGGTTTTTCAAGAGGATGTTATGTTCAAGGACTTGTCAGATTCAGTCTCAGATAGATAACATTGTTAAATGCTTAAAGGTGATCTCAGAGTTAATTAAGGATATGTGCCAATGTTCAAAGAGTTTGAATGAAGGTGAAGTTATTCCAATGAAGAAACAAGTGATTCAGAATCTGAGAAAGGTTTCTAAACTCCAGAGAGATCATAAGGATCTTCAAGTACAGTGGATTATAACCAAGTCAAAAAGAATCTTAGAAGAGTTATATAGATTCTGAATCCAACTCCAACAGAGAAATTTAGAAGTGTCGGGTTGTCAATTTGCTAGAGACAGACTTAGAAGGGTAGCAAAAGCTCCTGAAAGATTTATTAAGTTATGCTACATTGCATTTGCTCTTACTGCAGCAAAAAATGTAGAGTGTGATGAACCAAAGTGTTATCATGATGCAAATATAGATCCAAATTGGGACAAATGGAATGATAAGATGTAAGATGAAATGAAGTCTTTGCTGAAAAATATGACATGTGATATGGTGGATAGACCTAAAGATGCAAAGGTGATAAGTTACAGATGGCTCTATAAGAAGAAGCCATGTATTCCATGCATAGAAGATGAGAGATTAAGGCCAAGTTAGTGGCAAGAGGAAACACTCAGAAAAAGGGAATCGATTATGAAGAGGTATTTGCACAGTTGTTAAACACATTTCCATAAGAATACTCATGTCATTTGGTTACAACAGAAGACATGGAACTGGAGTAAATGGATGTTAAAACAGCTTTCTTACATGGTGAACTTGATCAAGAGCTATACATGGAGCAACTAGAAAGATTTAACGTAAATCCTGACAAAGATCAAGTATGTTTACTTAAGAAATCACTTTATGGTTTGAAACAGGCTCCTCGCCTGTGGAACAAGAGATTTAACTCA
>JAKUCM010000600.1:0-34019 GCA_023374145.1 Lepidium sativum
TTCACCAATGTTATCAAACCTTACCTTGTTTATTGTATAATCAGGAAATTGTGTCATTATCCTGATTATTTGGACAATGAATTTTGCAAAAGCCATATGTCATGTGCTTAATAGACACACATGTGACCATCTACTAGATGCGTACCATAAAATCTAAATGGCCCACATTGTGGTGAGAAGCCCCACATATATCACCAAGTATTCTTTCTAGAAATACCAGAGATTCATTCCAAACTTTGGTTGGTGATGGCCGAGTTATTAGTATTTCAAAAGAACAAACATTACATGGAAATTTTTTTGCCAGAAAAATATGCTGGTTTTTTCAGTGAATGACCATTCGTATTTTCCACAATCTTTCGCATCATAACTGAACTAAGGTGCCCCAAAAGGTTTATGCCATATTTTAAATGTACATGTAAACTTCGGATTTATTGTAACATATGATAAAGCTGGCAGTTTTTCCAATATACATTTCTTTTCCGAATTGATTGATGTAATGCAAAGATATTCAATATCATTTTTATTCATGGTTTTCTACGTGATATCAATTTCTGTGAATATATTTGAAACTCAAAAAATTTCTATATGATTTTGGAGAATATATATGCATTATCTATCTCAAATGTTGTTCTTCTTGCATTGAAAAACAATCTCTTTCAAAGCTTATAATAATTTTTGCATTACCAGATATAGTATTCGCGCTTATACCGGAATTGTTCATTTGAAGGGAAAAGAAATAATTTTTTATCTTTAAGTATTGTGTGTGTTGTATCACTATCTGTCAGGAAAAATATCTTCATCCTTGTTTTCGCATTTCAACATCTTCTAATTTGAAAATATTCAAAAATGTGTGTTAATGTAGAAACAAAATTCTATATTACAACACAAACTATTTTACAAATACAAGTATATTATGCAACCATAACAATTTATACACCATGTCGTACTTTATTCTTCAGGAATATTTTAGTTTTGTTGGCTTTCATTGATATCCATAGAATCAACAGCAAAATCAGCCACATTGAAATATGTATCATTATTTTATACCATCAAAAGGCGGCACGATTTTGTCGGCAAAAGAAGGTCCAACATTGCCATAAACGAAGTTGGATTCCTTTTTTTTTTCTTTTTCTTGTGACTCATGGTGTAGATCGGTAAAATACTTTAGTGCACGGCAAGTATGCGACCAATGCCCTTTTATGCCACACCTATAACAATTTTTCGTATGTTGCCTTTTCCAACTTCCTTTCCTTTTGACCTTTTATTATATCTTTCATTGTTGAAATCATTAGGATGAGACTTTCTTCCTTGTCCACGTCCATATCCTCCTCGTCCACGGCCATGATTATTACCACGGCCGCACCCACGCCCATAATTATTATAATTTGAGGATGTAACATTCACTTATGGAAATGATGTTGATCCAGTAGGATGAGACTAATGGTTTAACATTACAAATTCGTTGTTTTGTTCAGCTACGAGAAGAACTTGCATTAATTTGGAATATTTTGTGTATCCATTTGCCCGATATTGTTGTTGCATGACTACATTTACAGGATGAAATGTTTGAAGAGTTTTCTCAATCATATCATAATCATTTATTTTCTCTCCACATAACATTATTCTGAAAGTAATTCCAAAAGTGTGAAATTATATTCATTCACACTTTTGTAATCCTTAAATCGGAGGTTCAACCATTCATGTTTGATTCTCGATAAGATCACATATTTCTGGTGATCAAACATATTTTTGAGTGATTGCCAAAGATCTGCAAGATTTTCTTTTGTTATATATTCATCTTTTAAACCATCATGGACATGGTGGATCATAAATATCATAGCATTAACTTTTTGCTCTTTTGAAGTCATTTTCGACTATCGATGGTATCAAGGAGCTTTTTTCCTTTGAAGTTCATTTTCGTTGCAACTGCCCATCTCATATAATTATTTCCGGATATATCAAGGGCAGTGATTTTGAGTTTAGCAAAATTTGACATGACTAAAACATAATAATCATAAATTTTATTATTTAATTTTAAATATTTAACATAATATTATTAAAACATTAAAAACATATTAATGACTAAACACATAAAGAAAGCGATTACAAAGAGATATAAAACATAAATAAGCAAACTGATATTCATCCAAAATCCTGCGTGAGTATATTCACCAATAAAAATCCTGTAAATTAGAGAGAGAATTATACCAAAGCAAAAAATTAGAACCCGACATACTTTCTTGCAAAGAGAAAAAAAAAATTATATTGATTTTCTTCGAGGAAAATTTTTGAAATGGGGAAGAAATTTTTAAGTGAATATTTGAGAGAAAAATGAGTGTTTCTATAGATATAAAAATTATATGTAGTCGTTGGGAATAGTGATTAGACCATTAGAAATTATATATGTATACTTATTTTCATTTTTTTATATTTTTTCATAACCATTAGAGAATATTACTAAATAAATTTATCAAAATTAATATTTATTGATAATAATATTATTATGAATCAATCAAATTATAGAAAGAGATAATCACATATTATGCGTTAATTAAAATAAAAATAATTTAAAATATATTGTTTGTCTTTTGGAAAATATTATTTTTTTTATTTTTTTTATTTTACCGTTCTTGAGGAACGTTTTGTAAATGTCTTCAAAATATTTTATTGTTTTTCCTAGAACAATTTGTAAATGCCTTCTCGACATTTAAAGACATTGATCTGAAGAGACATAGTCTATCATATGATCATTTGTCATTTGAAGAGGCATATCCTACCATATAATCATGATCGTGGAGGCATAATCTTCCATAATGATCAGTTCGGGAGAAACAACACTTATAATTTCACACAAAAATATATTTGTATAGGGAGCGAATCATCCATATTGTGTTTCGGATATTATAAAAATATATAAATTAAATTAAAATATATAGTACATATATACGGACCAACTTATCCATTATAACAAAATATGTAAACAAATTTGACAAAAATAAAATTTTATCTTTTTTGGTATGGGAGCACCTCATGCTCATAACATTAATGTGTTATAAAATAAGTATATATGTATATATATATTATATTATTATATAATGTAGGTAGAAATAAAAGAGAGAATACCACATGGGAGGGAGGGAAAAAAGAGATAATAATTCACTCCTTTTTTATATTATAATGCATTATTTTTTTCATTTATACAATGAGATGAATACATATATATAGCCCTAGTAAGACGCCGAATACATAAGATGTTTTACGTATAAGTAATTGCTATGCCTAAAACATATGTAATTATTACCTATATATTTATAATAGTAGGCTTATTTGTGTGAAATGGTTGTCACTATTTGTTCATGTTGGTTGGTTTTTTTTTTGCATTATGAAGTTTATAATTTGATCATATAATATTGTAAAATAACAGTGGAAGAAAATAGAGTATGTTGATCCAACTGCAGTATAAATAACAGAGAGTAGTGTGGCCAATTGATTCATTATTGGTTGATAAGACTTTTTCATTGGTGTGATGTTTTATTGAAGATTCTAAAGTAAAAAAAAAAATTACTTTTTAATGAATTTCTCAAAAATTAAAAATATTAATATTTGAATATAATTAAATTTTGTAATTAAATTTTTGTTCTATATAAAATTTAACAAATCATGAGAGTTTTTTTATGGAATTTTCAAAGTCTTTCAAATGTTTTTATTTTATATTTTTATGGTGAAATACTCATTGAAAAACTCCTATTAAAAATAACTTGAGAACCTATGTTTCCTTTGTCCTACTTTTTAAACCTTTTTTATTGCTAAAAATTGTTATTTAACCTTTTCTGTTGGGGGTGGTATAAGATTTTTCCAAAATTGAAGCATTAGATACATATAATATAGATTACACAAGTACCTAGACAACACAAATGATAATAATCGAGCTTTTTATAAATATTATAGTGTCGTTATGTACTTCTATGTAAAATCTAGAATCGTCTAATGACACCATGTTTACCTACTAACTTAGATTTTAATATATATTTTTGGATATGCATTTTAAGTCATAATATTGTCTTATCTTTAAGTAACATATATATTATGCGAAGGAATATTTCAACATGTATAAGAAAAACTAAAATAAGAGAGAATGAAAGCAACTTTTCAAATATGCTTATCATATCCAATCCTTTTCAGGCCATTGACTAATTTTTGTAATTAATTTTAATTAATATAGAAAAGTTAAGGCATCTTATATATATAAATCAATTGATTGATGATGTAACTTTATTTGTAATGTTAATTAACTTAGCATGAGGCATGTTTATAAGACGATCTAAGTCCAAATAAAGAAGATGGTTTTCTGTCATCGTCAAAATACCTTCTATTTTTCAGCTTGGAGATTAATTTGTTCTCCTTACTGTAATCTTTCTCATCAAAATGTTTATTTCTTTTTTCTTCTTTTATCAAATTGCATAAAGATTGCAAAAAGAAAAGCAAGAAAGGAAGAAAGAAAAAATGGAGCAAAAATGTTCATGAAGTGATCAAATATTTTGTAATTTTTTTTCCAAAATTTTATTTCAAAAATTCACAAAAAACGGTGTAATAAATTTCAATCAATTTTATAAAAGATAATAATAAAAATAATATGAGCACAATATCAACCTTAGACAGTAACCATGCATTTGATAGGTGATCCAAGTTAGACATGATATTGTTGTTTTGTGTATAGGTCCTGGAAAAACTTAGAATACTTTTCAATTTTGGATTAGTATTTTTATATTGATGCAGGAGGAGAAATTTTTATAAGTGTTAGAGGTGTTGATCGAAGTCTTTCACCTTTTCAATTAGAGATAAGAGCTCTTCTTTGGGATATGAAATCCATGCCGGCAATACATATTTTAGAACCACAAACTGTTTAGAAATTATGAAGATGGTGTCAGCCCCAAAGACTAGCCTGTTTTCGCTCACTACTTGGAAGAATATGACAGACTCAAAAGACATTTCACTAGTTTGTCCTTCCATTTGATCCTTAGAGCTCTAAATACCAAGGCGGATTTCCTAACTCGCAGCCTCAAAAATCTTTCAAAAAATTGTTCCTATGTAAACTTTAAGCATATTTCTTGGCTTTCAAAATTAATATAATTTTAATTTGCTGAAAAAGAAATATGAGCACGAGATATTTTATGTAATATTGATTACCTTCTCAGTGAAATAAACATAAAGAATTTTCTGTTAATTATTCGGTATATACAGAAATCAAGAAATGAAGATAGATATAGCAAAGAGTGTGTACACCAATGACTGATACTATGTTGATGATTTTTATTTATAGAAGGACTCTGAATATTTTTCAGGTTTGAGATGAATTTATTTTCGAGATAATGTGAATGAATTTTGTATGAGAGTGTGAGGAATAAGGAAATATCTGTTTTTTCTTAGATTTTGAGTATGCATGATCAGATAATAAATATTATAGGTGGAATTTGCTACAAAGTATACAAATATTATTGAAATAATGAAAGAATCATACGAGTGATCGGCTTTTGGTCCTCACTGCCACCGGTAAGGGAACCCCATTTGTCTATTCTTCTCCCTCCTATCCTTCTCTTCTTTTGTTTTAGACCAACATGTGTGAGATCTATATCTCTTCCTCCGCTTTATTTTCTCCTTCGTTTGTTACTCCGCCGAGTACCATGGGTGGTGCGGCGACGGTGTTAGTTTTGGAACCCATAACCTAAGAAGTTATGGATTTGAAGATTAAAGAGAAGTAGAGTTGAGAGAATAATGAAGTAGAAAACTTCATAGTTTTTTCATCTTTCTTTCTCTTACAAATGTTTCTTTTATATTGAAATTACACACAAGAAAGAGAAAGAGAAAAGGTGAGAGTGACCTAGGAGGAGGGGACCACAAAAGGCCATGTTGACCATTGGGACCACACCTCTCCAACGGTCATAAGGAGAAGATGGGACCACCTTCAGCTTGGTCTCAAGGGTGAGAGCGCCAAACGCCCCAGCGCCTCGCGCCCTAGTGCCCTTGCGCCCCATCATACACCTCGGTAAAAACCTTATTAAGGAGAACCCACTAGGACAAAACTTTACCAAGGGAAAAAGAGCATGTACACTTTGAATTTAGAGGACCTGAGTTCAAGTGCGGTCAAGGCTCACAAGACCAAATTTACCATAAATATGATTGCAAACCTTGGTACTTGCGGCCTTGGTGAAGATATCCGCCAACTGATCTCCACTCAGTGTGTAACACGGAAGGGTACTCCCTCAACAATACGCTCATGAACTTTATGGCAGTCCATCTTAATGTACTAAGTTCTCTCATGGAAAACCGAGTTGTTGGCAATATGGATTGCAACTTGATTTTCACAATGCATGAAGCCAAACCAACTCATTAGTAAGCTTCTTCATAGCCCGATATTCAACCTCAGCAGTCGAACATGTCACAACATTCTGCTTCTTAGTCTTCCACGTGACCAAATTCCCTCCAATGAATGTACAGTACCTGATGGTGGACTTCCTATCGTTCCAATCTTCTGCCCAATCAGCATCAGAATATCCAGAAATCACAATGCTACCATTATTACCCATCCAAACGCCTTGACCCGAACTCCATCAAACGTATCTAAGAGTCTGCTCGAACATAGATCAATGGTACTTGGTTGGAGCTTGCATATGCTGACTAATCTGGTTAACTGCAAAACATAGATCAAGCCAAGAAATGGTCAAGTAAATGAGTGTACCGACAAGCCTCCTATAGAGTTTCGGATCCTCAAATGGCTCAGCTGCTTTCTACCCCTCTCGGCTGACCTTGTAACCATCCTCAAGTGGTGTCTTTGCGAGTCTACTATTCTCCATACCTGTCTCATGTAATACATCAAGGGTGTACTTTCTCTGAGAGAGAAACAAGCCTTTGAAAGATCGACAAATTTCAATCCTGAGAAAGTACATCAATGCACCAAAGTCCTTAATATCAAAAACAGAGTGGAGATAGGCTTTAGTATGATAAATATTGTCCTTATCATCACCCAAAATAATTAGATCATCCACATAGATCAAGACAACCATTATTCCCTTTGGACTTCGGAGTGTAAATAGAGTATGGTCCGCCTCAGATTTGTGGAACCCACGGTCATGAAGAGTGTGGCTAAGCTTGTGGTACCATGCTCTTGGATGTAAACCGTGACTCGAGTCCCGGTGGTGGTGTCATATACACTTCCTCGTCAAGGTCTCCCTTGAGGAATGCATTCTTAAGACCCATCTGCCACAAATCTCAAAACAAGTTAGTAGCTAAGTAAAGCATTACTCTTACCGTGTGAAACTTGGAAACTAGAGCAAAGGTACCTGTGTAGTCTTCTGCATAAGTCTGGGTAAAGCCCCTAGCAACGAGTCGGGCTTTGTCCCGCTCTATGTCCCCATTAGGCTTATACTTGATGGTGAAGATCCATTTGCATGACACTTGCTTTATTGTCAATAACATCCATCCATTCTTTCTTTTGTATCGCCTCATCAAATGTCTTAGGTACCTGTTCCATCTCAATCTTGCCAAGAAAAGCATGAAATTCGGATGGTAAAAGGTCATACGAGAATACCGTTTGAGTTGGAAGAGCGACGATGTTGTCATGATAATAGTTCTCTGTGTGCTCTCCCTATAGTAGTCGAAGTGGCTGAACCAGATTTGAATGAGGAATGGGTGCTCTCCCTATAGTAGTCGGTGTGGATGTCTCGGAGGACACAACTGGATCGGTGTTCACGGTTGGACATATTATCGTTGCCGGATTGACAGTCTCAGCTGGTTTTGACTTCATTTGGTTCGTACCCGGATCAGATTTCAGAGCTGTGTTGCGACATCTCCCTCGATCCTATTAGCGCTAAGAGTATGAGGAGTGAAATGTTCCGAGGAATGACCCGAGTTTTCCTTATGATCGGTTGGCTCCTCTCCAATACCCAATTTCTTGATTAAAACCGAAGACTCGACGCTCTATCCATGGAGGGATCGGAGAGATTTGTCAGCTTTCTTCCCAATCTTTGTCACTGTACATACTTTGTTGTTCAAGAAACTTCACATCCCTCGCTATATGAAGTCTTCTTATCTCCGGATAATAGCACTTGTAGCACTTTTGAGTAGATGAATATCCTAGGAACATACATTTCTTGCTCTTGGCTTCAAGTTTGTTCCTAAATTCTCCATGCACTAAAACAAAACACACACAACCAAACACGCGTAAGTGATCCAAGGGGGATTCGGTTTTGTTTAGTACCTTATAAAGAGATACATCTCGTAGGACTTTGGTAGGTGTCTGGTTTATCAAATAACATGCAGTAATAACCGAATCTCCCCAAAATCTCTTTGGAACGCTCATGTGGTACATGATCGATCTTGCCAATTCCATTAAGTGTCGGTTTTTCCGTTCGGCTACACCATTTTGTTGGAGATTATATGGGCAACTTGTTTGATATAGGATTCCTTGTTTAGTTAAGTGCTCTTGAAATGCCTTACTCATGTACTCTCCACCGTTATATGTTATTAGTTACTTCAATTAAGATTTAAAATGATTAGATATGTATGCCTCGAAATTTTTAAAGGCATCGAAAACACGATCCTTTGAAGGAAGCAAAGTTATCCATGTATACTTCGATTTTTCATCAATGAAAGTCAGAAAAGTATCTATGATTATCCCTAGACACATGGAGAGGCCCAAATATCCGAATGCACCAAGTTAAAACAATTGTCATAAATATTGGAAGAAGTAATATAAATCGACTTGCAATGCTTTCCCAAGATGCATGCTTCACATTCAAAATTATAAAACGATATCTGAGGTAACATGAGTTTTAAGGCTCTAAAATGAGGGTGAAAAGCCCTAGCATGCCAAACAAAGTCATTTGAGTCACTAACAACCATATTAGAAACTACATTAGAACCACAAATGCGAGAAAGAAATCTAGTGTCTTCGAGAACATAGAGCCCATCTTGTACTCTCCCTTGCCCAATCAAGCTGCCGATCTCAATATTCTGAAATTTAACATCATTATGACCGAAAATAACGTAGCAATTCAAGTGTTTCACGGTTTTCCTAACCGACAAAAGATTAGATGTAAAATCCAGCATAAAGAAAGCTCTCGACTTTTTATTAAACAAACCAAGGTCCCCTACTCCACTAACCGATATCCTAACATCATAAGCTATCACAACATTCTCGAATGTCGATTATATGTTACTCATTAGCTTCCTATCACTAATCATATGATAGAAAGCTTTTAAATCAACAACAATCAATTTAAATAGGTTGTGAGAGTATAAACATATATCGGAGTCCCTTAAGAATTTAAGAGATGTTATGAGGGCCTCAAGGTCAAATTTTTTAATTACTTCTCCTTGGAAAGATTAGGAGGATGCAGCAGCATTCTCGGATAAACAAGCTGGTCTTGTACTCGGACCGGGAGAATACTCATGGTGTTGCCTGTCCGGATTTGATTGAGAAAGGTTGGCCTTAGGGTCTTTGAACTTTGCTGGCTTGAGATGAGGGTGGAGCAACCAACACTTATCCAGTGTCCCTTCTTTTTGCAATGCTGAAAATAAAGCTTCTTCCGCTCCTCAACCTTCCCATAGGCTTTGTTGGCGGGGATGAGCTTCCCTTTGCTCTCAAATAGCTCGGTTGATACTTGTTCCTTTTGAACTTGAGCACAAACTTCATTAAGGCTTGGAAGAGTATGAGTAGTAGCATCCGTTCTCAGAATATGTCTCACAAGGTCATTGTAGCAAGGATTAAGACTCATCATGAGACCAAAAACTTTGTCTTCTTCATTCCTTTCCCTAGCCACTATTGGATCCACACTTATAGGTCTAAGCATGTCAAGTTCAGCCCATAAAGATCTAAATTTTCCAAAATGCTCTGTAAATTCCATTTCTTCTTGGCACAAACCCACAAGAGACTTTTTGAGCTCAAAAACCCAAGTCAAATTTGAGACATTACCATACACTTTCTTCAAGGTATCCCACAATTCCTTAGTTGTTTCAGAATAGTAGTAAGTCTCAAGAATAGGGGTATCTAAGGAGCTTAAGATAATGGCTTTGAGCGCTTGATCCATAAGAAACCATTCATCATCCTTGTCAAGGGCATCTTCATCGTATTGGCTTGTATACCCTTCCTTTGGAGATCTCTCCTTAACAATGTGACTCCAGAAACCTTTCTTGATGCAAATAGTGGTCTTAATATCCCTTGCCCACAGAAGATAATTAGGGCCTTTGAGAGTGATAAAAACAATTGGAGCTTTGGAGGAGTCCATAGCTTCTTGGTTTTCTTCTCAGAGGCGAAAAAGGTGCGATTTTTCTTACAAAACAGAGAAATATTGAATATTTCTTTGGGAGCTAGGCAACCAACAACTCCTTTGAGTTTCCCTTGGAAGATAACGAGATAAGAGCTGAGACTTCACCTTGATCGACAAAAAGTTCCAAACTTTTCACTAGGATAAGCCAAGAGAGAAGCTTCCCGACGTAAGAGAGATGAGACTTCAAACCTTCTTAAAAAAAAAGCTTTAACTTTCTTGAGATCTAGGAGAAAGGACGCAACTTTATGTCTAGGAATACACACAAGAACCAAAGCTCTAGGTATTTGAACCTTAGCGACCCTTAAGAGCACCGACGAAGATTACACAAAGAGTGAAGAATGGATCCGAATACCCCTACAAGAAAGAAAGAAAAGAGATAAAGAAGAGAGATTTGAATGAGAAGAACACAAGAACTAGACACCTTGCTTTGATACTATGTTAGTTTTGGAACTCATAACCTAAGAAGTTATGGATTTGAAGATTAAAGAAAAGTATAACTGAGAGAATAATGAAGAAGAAAGCTCCATTTTTTTTTTCTTCTTTCTCTTACAAAATATCTCTTTTATATTGAAATTACACAAGAAAAAAATGGAAAATGTGAGAGTGATCTAGGAGGAGGGGACCACAAAGGTCATGTTGACTATTGGGACCACACCTCTCCGACGGTCAAAAAGGAAAGATGGGACCACCTTCAGCTTGGTCTCAAGGGTGAGGGCACCCAGCGCCTCAGTACCCCAGCTTCCAGTGCTCCTGCGCCCCAGCTTCCAGTGCTCTTGCGCTTCTGCGCCCTCACGCTCCCGCTTCTCCGCTCTTGAACTCCATTCGAGAAAGATGAGCCGAATGATGGATAAATGTCACTACACTTCTTGGATTGGGATAAATATGGTCTAGTGAGAATGCTTGACCAATAGACGATCGTCTCTTCTGGTTGCTCGAGGACAACAATGCTTTAGAAGGAGGGCCACTGTTGCGCCACCATGTCCTCGCTGGCGGAACTGTTGACGTTGGTATTTCTGGTCCTCGACCATCCCGTCACGGATTAGTCCTGGTCGGATCTTACCTTCTTGGTTCTCTAGAAGTCTGTTGTTCCATGGTCGCCTCGTTCTCTCACCGGAAAAGCCTTCCGCTGCTGGAGTTCTAGCAGGTTATCTTTATTCTTCTTCGGTTTTCCTTCTGTTTGAAACCCGCCTAAAACCTAGTACGAGGACATCTATGTATAGGTGATGGTCCTTCACTTGCTTATCTCACTTACTTTAGGGACTGTTTAAATTAGGTGGTGAGGTGAAGTTTTTGATCTGGATTGTTTTGGTTCGAGGCTCTTGTTGTTGTGTTGTTCGGCTGCGTTTCCGGTAGTATTTTGATTAGGTGGAGATGTTAAAAGGCGATGGTTTCCCTTGGGTTACTTTTTGACAAAGCTGTAGGCGTTTTTAGGTTCATGCATTGAGGTTTGTCTCTTGAATCGAGTCGCTCGTGGCAACAGATTAGAAGTGTGGTGCTTTTGCTACTTTTGGCACTTGTTTCTCTTTCTTCTTCGTCTCTGGTGTTAGTTTTGTTATCGGTTTTTAGTTTGTTGTCTTGTGCTTTCATAATATAAGATATAACATTTGATACAAAGAAAAATAGTTTCATTCACATATTTGATCTCATTGTTTTCTTTAGTGTGAGCTATCATGGTATACACTAATATCCAATGTTCGAGAGCCCATAAGATATACATTTATGACCAGGCCCATAATAATTGAATAATTGCACCCATGATGTTTTAAAATGGGCCTAATTAATTGTCTAGTCCGCTTCAGATGTTCTAGACCCATTTATTCAACGATTCAAAGAATTGAGTTAGACGAACACATGTAACAAGTAAACGCAGTCTAGACTAATTTAGACTAGTCGGTCAATGTGTAGTTGTCCAAACAATTTCTAAGAAGTTCAAACTCTTCAAGTATTGTACTTGTCTCAGAATAATGAGCCAGAAAAATTTAGTCTTTACGTAATATATAAATAACTTAATATTCGGCAAAATATCATAATAATATCTTTATCATGGATTGAGACGTGTAAGACAAGGAAAAATATACACGACTTGTAAATTCGACACTTGTTAATAAGTTATAACAAGTAATTCTAGTTCTAGAATATTCTTGTTGGTTTCAATTATTATTAGTAAATTGAGACCAAGTCCACAAACTAACTTAATTCATTCTTCATCGTCCACTTGTCAAACTTTTACATCAACACAGCATTTCTTCACATCTTCCTTGCTCTATAAATATGTTCAAATATTCGTTTTTATTTTAAAGCAAATCACAATTGTTTAATATTACTTTCTGCAAAGTCTTGAATATATCTTTAGCTTTGATCCAATCCAATATGTGTTTCTTTGATAACCGGTGTGATCGAAATCTTACGGTGGCAAAGATGGAAGCGTGGTGGATGGAGGCTGCTCCTCCGCAGATAATTTCTCCGGCGAAGCCATCTACTTCACCGATACTTGAGACGATTTTAGAAGGAAGAGAGATTGAAGAAGACGATCATGAACAAGATAACAACGAAGATATGTAAATATCGTAAATTTTCGATAGATTCTTATTATATTTTTCTTTATATTAAGTGCATAAGATGAGATTTTGTATTATATATTTTTGTATAGTCAAATGTCAGTTTATCTGTGGAATTTTTCTTGGTACTTTCACATCTTGTAGCTCGGAAACAAACCAAATTAAGAGAAGGATAATGTTAAGAGAAAATTTAAGTCAAATCAACAAAAGTCTACGAAACATTCTTAACAACCGGAACACAAAACCAGAAAGCAGAATAATGAAAAAACAAAGCTGAAACTAGAGTCCACCGCTTAGTTTGTTTGGTGAGTTGGAAATCGCAACTAGCACTCGTCATCTAGATTCACGGGTACTGGCACTAGTTATTGGCACTAGTTATGTAGATAATTTTTAGTGGGAGTTTTTTCAATAAGTTTTTCACTACTTTTAATAGGAAAAATATGAGATGGTCTTTCATTGGAAAACTCTGGTGTCTTAACTATATAATTAGTTAAATTTTATATTTAAATAAAAATTTTATTATACTAAAATATTAATATTTTAATTTCTGAAAGATTTTATAGGATTTTATCATTGCAGATGTTCTTGAGACTGGATCAGAATATGGATCAGGGTCAGTTCCCTGAGACTCATATATGACATAAGGCCTGTTATTGTTTAAGTTTGGTTACATATTGATTTCATTAGGTTCGATCGATTTGGGTACAAATTTATTATATCTGAACAAAATAGTCAAATAGTTGAACCCCTGGAAATTATCTCACACATTTTTTTTCAAAAATAATTCAAAATATTCAAATATACAAAATTATATACAAAAATTCAAATATCTAAATATTTGATATAAAAAGATTGAAGTCCAAAAATACTTGAATGTCAAGAGATGACATATAATCTTGGGTTTTTGGATATCTAATTGTTTTTCAAATATAAGTCATATACGAAAAGATCAATCAAAAATACTGTAGAACTTCAATAAAATAATACTCGATAAATTAATAATTTTTATAAATTAAAATTATTAAATTAATAAAATAATATTATTTTGAAACTCTGATGTAAAAATAAAGTCCAAATAATATCATAAATTAATAATTAGGCATACATAATTATTTTTAAGATAATTTAGTTTAATATGATTCTAGTGTTGTTTGTCTTTTTTTTGAAGTGGAATCTCGTTGGAGGTCTCTAATTTTCTTTGTTGCTTCTAAAACTTCTGATTTTGTCTTTTCGATCTGTATACAAAAAATTTGAAGAGTTCTACACGCGATGATTGTTTCATGACGTATAACTGGTTCCAGAACTTCATCATCATCTTCGACTTCTTCATCATCATTAATTACAGAAGCCAGAATTTCTTCTAAAGTCTAAATTTCTAAACATGTATCATTTTCACCCGGATAGTCAAGTATACTATTGAGATCCATTTTATTTCGATAATCAAGATTATCAATCAAACCTTCCAGTTCATCAATAACATTATCACAAGCTGATCCGTCTTTTCCAGAAATTTCTGATAAAAACTTCCTTTGAACGAATTTTGCAATGTCGAAAACAATTTGCTACTACCTCTTGACGAACATTAATTGTTCAAGCCGATACTGAAAATTTGATAGCATTCGAAATATTGATTTTATTTGGATTCGGTTGTCTCAACTTGTAACCTTCTCAACTCTCACGGTAAAATATCCTTCAATAGTGCATCTTAAAAGCTCTTATTATTTCAGCATCACAAGGTTGAATTTTTGATGTCATGTTTGGTGGTAAGAAGAATAGCTAAATATTACATAATTCTTCAATATTACGTGCATGTGCTGGACAATTATCTATCATTAACAAAACTTTTCTACCATGCCTGATCTGATCAAACTGACGAACATATTCTTCAAAAATCATACCTGTCATCCAAACTTTTTTGTTAGCACGATAATAACAATTCAAACTATTCATGTTCACATTCTTAAAACAACGTGGCATTGCAAATTTTCCAATGATCTATAAAGGAATTTTTTCACACCCATCTCCATTGCAACAAATAACAATTGTTAGTCTTTATTTGTCTTGTTTTTTTCATTCAAGTTGTTCTATAACGAGAGAATGATCAGCTTGTAATCTGTAAAACAAACCAGTTTCATCCATATTAAAAACATCATTCATAGAAAACTTATCTATTTTCTCCTTATAACTTATCTATTATAAAATATATGTTGATATCCTATTTTTATATTTAATATATATGAAAAAAGAAAAATGAAATATCAACATATTTTTGTATGAAATATGTAAATATCAAAATAAATGGAAGTTTAAATAAAAAAATTTAATAATATATGCCATAAAAAAATTTTGTATTTTATATTTTTGAAGATATATATTTTCATACAGATTTTTTTATAAATTAATGCATAACTAAATTAATTATTTTTCAAATATTATTAATTTATAGAAATTTAATTGTATATTTTTGGTATAAAATAGTATCTGATATCTATTAACTAGATGGGTTCTGATTCAGATATTTGGTTCGCCTACTTTGCCAGCGCTAATCTCAACCACAAGGAATCTAACTTTAACTAATACAGACACGTGTCCGAAAATTAAGCACTTTACGCGTCACTAATATTGTATCAAATATGTCTTAATGTGAGACATAACTATCACGTTGTGATATGTATTAAGACGCGTCATCAATCCATATTTAATCACGTGTCTTTTGCTTTACGTCTGATCATACCAACCCACCACTCCTTTTTTTAATAAAATCACATAATGATTGATTCAACTCTTCCCTTTATAAATTAAACCAATAACAACAATTTCTACATAGATCTTCTCAGCAGAGTCCAAAGCTACAATAAATCGGAAGCCTAATTTGAAGAGAAAGTATTTTGTGTTTACTAATGGCGAGGATGATCGGACCATTTGAAAAAGTACCGGCGATTCTTGTTTATCCGGTGAAGGTCTCAGCTCCACCTTCGTTGGGAACAATCTATGAGGAGGAGGATGACAAAATTTTCGTAGAATACAAGATCGAAATTCGAGAGTTCTAGATTTTGTTTTTCAATTTTGTCAAATTTTAGTTTTGATCTTTTCCTTGGCTGAGATTTTGTTGTGGTTGTTGTGACAAGATTTTTGAGATCATCAAAAGTTATCTTTGATTTTGTGACTCAGTGTAAATTGTTGGATATTAATAAAAATTACAAGATGTTACTATATGTTGGATATTATGTCTCTTGATTTCGCCTGATATTCTTGCCGGTTTAGAAGTCTAGTTTTTCATCTTTATCATCTACATCAAGTTAGTTGTGTTATGTGATGATTTAGTTTATTCGGTTCAGGTTAGTAATTTATCGAGTTTGTCTTTACTAGTTCCTTGTCAGGTTTTTCTAGTGTTTATTTTTTGTTTCCTTTTTCGTGAGATCTAATTTTTTGCCGGCTTTTATATGTTACCGTCTTGAGAAGAAAAGCAATGATAAAACAGACAAAAAGCTTCTTGTTTAGAAATAGGTACTTGGCCATGAGCTGCGAAGGCCAAATACCAACTACAGCAACACAAAAAAGGTCAAGCCATTACAACGTAGTAGATAAGACAAAGGCAAGAGGAGATTGAGTTACAATGGTGTTTAGCTTTCCCACCATTCATGAACAAACACGCCTCTAGTTCTCAAAGTTTGTAGCATGTTTATGCAGTTTGGTTTGTGGTTGGTGCAACGAAGGAAAAATTCATCCACATAGCATATGGATCCTGTTTTTAGTAGATTAGATAAGAACTCCATTTCCACTTCACTTGTGTTCATCTTAAGCACTACAAAGTCTGCATTTTTAGCAGTTTCTTCAAACCAAGCAAGGAAATTGAAGTCTTCATCTTCTAGAAATGTTTTTAACTGTTTAAGTGGAGTTATGTTTCTGCTTGTTATGTTATCCTCAGCTAGACCTGGATGGTAAACAAAGGTGATTCCAAGTTGTTTTGACATATGAAAGCATTACTGAAATATTGTGATCAACAAAGTAAGTGTCAAAAAGCTTTGCTCTCAAGTGGATATGACTGAATGAACCAGTTTGGAGTTGATTTAGCATTCAAATGCTTAGCTGCTCCAATATCAATGTAGACAAACTTCTTCTTCAGAGAGAGATCAAGGAGATTAGGTAAGTAAACAACTGTGTTCGGGAAATCAACGAGTTTTTGTTTTAGTAGAGGCTCCATGAAGTCTATGCTCTGTTGGTCTCAAGAGATTGACAATCTCAAGGCTTTTATTCTGTTACATTCCTCTTGAAGACGATGATGGTGAACTCATCCAAGTAGTTTATATGTACTATCTTAGATTGCTTAAGCCAGAGTGAAACCAACGTTGCAGGTTTAACGAGATCATTGCCATTAGTACTCACAAGGACTGCTCTAATTCCACCAGGAATCAGAACACGCTCCATCTCAAGCACATGACGAGCACGCGAAGTAACTTGATCAACATCCCCCAAAAACACGAAATCAAATAACCCTTCACCACTAAGTTCAAGCTCGTACTTATGCTTCCTACTGAAGAAAGAAAACAAAGGATGCTTAGGAACCTCATAAACATCTGAGAAACCCATCTCTTTGAACACCAAAACTAGAGAATCTAATCCTGGACCAATGTAGAGAACCTTAGCATCATAATGTAATAGCTCTAAACTCATCAGATTTTCAACAAAATCAGAAATTACCGCTTCTGAGTACTTGTTTGTCTCTGGCTTTCCCAAGAATGGTTCAACGAGCCTACTTAAGAACAGTTTCGGTTCCACTGTTGCGTCATTATAGGAGACACTCTTTGGAAGTAACTCTATAGGGCCCTATTGGGCCACCGTATACAAAACGTATAATCTATGTATAGCATTAGGTTAATGTGATATCACTGTACATGTATAAAAGGCAACTGACGTCATCTTTATACATATATTAAGAATAGAACAAAGATTTACATTGCTAAGATTTCTTAGATTTCTTGATATGGTATCATAGCCAAAACTTGACTACTCATAGGTTTTGTTTCGATTCTTCTATACTTTTTTCACTCTTTTCATTGATCTCCGTTTGATATTTACTTCTCTGTCAAACTTCGATTTTCAAAATGAGTGAGGACTCCGCAACCACTCTCCAATGTGTTGAAACAAAGAAAACTATCTACCCTTATGATCTCACATCGGGAGATAATCTTGATTTTTTAATTTCAAAACCGTTGTTGCGAGGATCCAACTAGTCCACCAACATCAAATTGGCTTTAAAAGCAAGAAAGAAATTTGGATTTGGAGATTATAGTCTCGCTCAACCTGATGAAACTTCTGCAGATTATGAAGATTGGGTTGCAAATAATGCTCTTGTGGTGTCTTGGATAGAGCTCAGCGTAGATGAATGCCTTGCTTCAACCTTATGTTACACATCCAATGAAAATGAACTATGGAAACATATTCAAAATCGCTTTAGAGTGAAAAGTGGTCAACAAGTTCAACGTCTCAAGAGTGAACTCGCTAATTGTAGGCAAAAGGGTCTCGCCATTGAAGCTTATTATGAACGTCTCACTCAGATGTGGTGCAGCTTGGCAGATCATCAACAAGCTAAAACCATAGAATAAGTGAGAAAGGAAAGAGAAGAAGACAAATTGCATCAATTTCTGATGGGTCTCGATGACACTGTGTTTGGCCTTGTAAAATCTTCTTTGCTTTTTAGAGATCATCTGCCTACGCTGGAAGAGGCATACCATGTTCTTAGTCAAGATGAAGAATTTGGAGTGACATGAAAACATCACATTGATCGTGTTGAAGGAGAGGGAGTGAGCTTCGCTGTTCAAACTCATTCTCGTAATCCAGCTGATCCTAAAGTGACGTGCACTCACTGTGGAGGTAAAGGTCACCTCGCTGAGAATTACTTTCACCGGATCGGGTATCCTTCATGGTGGGAAGATAATTCGAGAAACAAAAGCAATGGTTTTGGATCTTGTGCTCGTAACTCAAACCATACCACCTCTATTATTCTTGCTGAAAAAGGGAAAGGTTCAAATCTTGTGAATGCCAACCATGTCTCTGCCACATGTTCTGATGATTACGGTATTAGTGGATTGAATGAAACTAAGTGGCGTAGTCTCATTAACATGCTTGAAGAATGCAAACCAACAACAAATGAACGCCTCTCTCGTATGTTTTTTATGCAATCCAGAATAATTTATACGGAAACATCTAATCATATGACCGGATGCTCTAATTATCTAGTTGACACTTGTGATATGCCATTTACTATGATTAAACTTCCAGATGATCATTTCATAACATCAACAAAACATGGTCGTGTTTTGCTCGATCTGAATGACATCTTCAAGGTGTTATATTTGTTTATGGTTTTAAGTGTCATATGATTTATGTGTCATTGTAGACTCGTGAGACGTTTGTTTCAATTCACTGATACTCTTTGTGTTATTCAGGACCGCATCACGTATACACGGATTGGGGCGGGTGAACGACTCAAGAGGTTTATATTTTTCAGGGATGTTGAAGTTGTTGCGGTTTTGCACATCTCGAAGAGCATATCTTAGGATGTTTGGCATCAGTGTTTGGGCCATCCTTCCTCAACAATTCTCAAGATGCTTCATTTTGTTTTAATTTATCTAGTAGTTCTTTATTTCAAAGAATTGAGATATTTTCATTAGAGCAAAACAAACAAGAGATATTTTTCTGTTGAGTTTAAATAAAGCGAGTTCTATTTTTGACAGTGTGATCTTTGGGGACCGTATCGAGACTCATCGAATTGTGGGTCTCATTATTTTCAGACAATAGTTGATGATTACTCTCGTGCTGTCTCGATTTCTTTTATCCCAAAAAAACATGACTTCTCACAACATTTGAACAATTTTCTCGCCTTAGTTGAACGTTAATTCTCAACAAAAGTGAAGACTATTCGGAAAGATAACGGGACAAAGTTCATATGTTTCAAGGATTATCTCACAAAGCAAGGTATAATACATGAAACCTCATGTGTCGGAACACTGCAGAACAACGGACGCGTAGAACAAAACACATACACATCTTGAGTGTTGCACGTGCCTTGCGTTTTCAAGCGCATTTTCCTATTGATTTTTGGGTAAAGTGTGCGTTGGATGCGGGTTATCTCATAAATCAAACATCTCCTACTTTTCTTGGCGGTAAGACACCATTTGAACTCGTGTATAATCGGCCGCCACCTACAGGTATTGGGTTGCGTATGTTATGTTCATAATCAAAAAATAGGTGGAGATAATTTTGCCTCACGACAGTACAAAGTCTGATTTTATTGGTTATCCTTTTAATCAAAAGGGGTGGAGAGTTTATAATCTGGAAACTGGAAAGATATGTGTTTCATGAGATGTCATTTTTCTTGAACATGAGTTTCCTTTCAAGAATGTTTCACCATAGTTTCCAACAGTTTCAACACCGATCTCTTCTTCATCCAGTGCCGCTTATGATGATTCAGATTTTGTATCTCCACCAGCAATGCTTCTGTTGAATCTCACAGACCTGCAACAACTTCTGAACCTGCAGCTCCTATAGAAACTAATGAACATGTAGCAATTACAGAACTTGGGGAACATGTAATTTTTGAACATGCAGCACCTTTTGCAGTTGAACCAAACTTGACACAAACTGAAGATACTACACAAACTTCAGATCAACAAAATCACGATAGCCATACATTATCATCATCTGATTCTCTAGCACAACATGTTTCTCCATCAAATCCACAAGAATCTGCAACAAATCTAGTTTCAGAAAATGCAGAGTCTATAACATTTAACCTTGTTTGTGGCTTATGCGTTCGCAAAGTTCCAGCAAAGCTCGCTGATGATGTGACATCGCTTCTCCATGATCTGTAACCATCGCTACTCCATTTCCGTTGGATAATTATGTCACTAGCTCTTAGTTTCCTGATAACTATCAGGAATACATTTTTGCTATCACAAACGCAATGGAGCCAAAGTCAGATAATGAAACCATTCTTAATGAAAATTAGAGATTTTCTGTGAAATATGAGGTTGTATCACTTGAAGATCAAGAAATATGGATTGTGCTTGATTCTGAGTAAAACTACATTGGGATGTTAATGGGTCTTCCAATTGAAATTCAAATCGGATGAGACAATAGAGCGTCACAAAGCCAGATTGGTAATTCTAGGTAATAATCAAACGGAAGGTCTTGATTATAATGAAACATTGACTCTGGTTGTCAAAATGACAATAATGAGAGCTTTTCATCAAGTTTTTAACAAAGATTAGGAGATACACCAAATGGATGTGCATAATACATACATTCACGGTGATCTCGAAGAGAAGTTTTACATGCAATTACCTCCTGGTTTTCGGACTGAGAATATGAACTAAGTGTGTTTATTTCAAAAGTCGTTGTATGGATTAAAACAGACTCCAAATGATTGTTTGAAAAACTCAATACAGCTCTTTGTGGGTATGGTTTTATTCAAAATGATGCAGATTATTCTCATTTCACCTACGATCAAGGCAAAGTTCAGCTGCAGATTTTAGTTTATGTGGAAGATCTTATATCACCGGTAACTCCATCACAATAATCAACAACTTCACATACTATCTCAGTTTATGTTTTCAAATGAAAGACCTCGGAATTTTATGGTACTTCTTAAGCATTGAAGTAGCATGAATTTCAAAAGGTATCTACTTATGTCAACGCATATACGCACTCGATATCATCACAAAAACCGGTATTTTTGGTGTCAACCCAGTTTCTTTTCCATTGGAGCAAAACCACAAGTTGTCTCTAGCTGATGGGGAAACAATATTTGATCCTCAATCATAACGACGTTTAGTATGACGTATCATATACTTGGTTGTCATGCACCCTGAACTCTCATATGTGATACATATTCTATCACAGTTCATGCATACACAGAAACCAGCACATTAGAAAGCTGCATTATGTGTCGTTCATTATCTCAAAAATAATCTTGGTCAAGGCATACTTCTCTGCTCAGGTACACCTCTTACAATCACAGCTTGGTTTTACTCTTATTGGGCTAGATGTCCTTTGACATGCATGTCTTTAAGCAGATGGTTCATACAACTCGGAGGCTTACCTCTGTCTTGGAAGACAAAGAAACATGATCAAGTTTCTTGTTCATCGGTTGAAGCTGATATAGAGCGATGGCAAACACTATTAATGAAATGTTATGGTTAAGACGCCTCTTCCCAGCTCTTGGTATCTATTGTATGAACCCCGTAACACTACAACTCTGGTTTTCCACGAACGCACCAAACACATAGAGTATGATTGTCATTTCACTCGTGATGAGCATGTTTGTGGCACGATTACCACAAAGCATGTTTTTACACCAATCAACTCATATATATAATGACCAAAGCATTTGGACGCAAATAGTTTGAAGGTATTTTGTCCAAGCTTGGTGTATGTGATGTCCACACTCCAGCTTGGGGGCGAGGTATTAGGCCTTATTGGGCCACCGTATACAAAACGTATCTATGTATAGCATTAGGTTAATGTGATATCATTGTACATGTATAAAAGGCGATTGTCGTCATCTTAATAAGACAAAAAATCCCTTTACACTACTAAGGTTTCTTAACAAACTCCATTAAAGGGACACCAGATAAAGTAGAGACGATGACGAGAGTGATAATAAAAAGGAAGATATAGAACTTAACACAAAGAACTTGTTTATTGACTCGATGATCTTCTCAAATTACACACCAGAGATTATATATAAGAAGGATAGAGGAAAAACAGAGAGACAAAACAACATAAATCAGTTTTCAGAAAGTAAGGAGTCATAACGGTTCGACAACGGAATCTCTACAGGTTCGACTCTTATGTTCAATTTGGACATATCTTTGGGCTTCATTACTTGGGCTTGATGCATTATACTTTCAGCCTCCCTCAAACTGATGTTGGGATTTAAGACAACATTCAGTTGGGAACAAAGCTTGTGAAAGGCAGAACAAGGAAGAGACTTAGTAAAGATATCTGCTAGTTGCGAGGCAGCAGGGATGTGATGAATTTCGAGTACCCCTAGTGCTATACGTTCACGAACGTAATGATAGTCGACCTCGATATGCTTAGAACGAGCATGAAAAATTGGATTTGCAGAGAGACGTACGGCAGAATGATTATCACATTTAAGCAGTGCAGGAGAGGATTGTGAGATCCCTAAGTCACGAAAAACAAATGAAACCCAGGCTAGTTCAGAAGCAGTGGTAGCAAGAGCACGATACTCCGCTTCGGTAGAGGAGCGTGACACAGTAGGTTGTCTTTTTGCAGACCAAGACACAAGGTTGGAGCCCAACAAAACACAAAATCCTCTTGTGGAACGTCGTGTATCTTGACAGCCAGCTCAATCACTATCACTATATGCAACCACCGATAAATCACAGTCATGATAAAGTTGTAATCCCATGGTTGTGGTACCTCTAAGATAACGAAGGAGACGCTTTAGTAAGGTAAAATCCGAGTTTGTGGGTGAATGCATCCTTTGACAAATGAAATTGACAGCAAATTGGATGTCTGGACGAGTGAGAGTGAGATACTGAAGTTTACCTACAAGGCTTCGGAAGTAACTTGGATCTGAAAACAACTTTTGATCTTTGTATATAGTATCAAGACGAAGAGGAAAAGGAGTGTGAACACGCTTACAAGAGGACATATTAGCAGTGTGCAGAATTTCCTCTGCATATTTTGTTTGACAAAGAAAGAGGCCTTGTGAGTGTGAATGAATTTGACTTCCCAAGAAATAGTGGAGATTTCCTAAGTCCTTCATCGAGAACTTAGTGTTGAGTTCTTCAATTAGAGACTTAAATAGTGACGGATTAGAGCCAGTGAGCAAGATATCATCCACATATAATAACAAAACTAGGGTCTCTCCTTTTCGATGAAAGACAAAGAGAGATGGATCAGCCTTACTGCAAACAAACCCATACTCAAGGACAAAATTAGTGAACTTGTCAAACCAAGCCCGGGGAGCTTGCTTCAAACCATAAAGCGCCTTTTTGAGAGAACACACATGATTGGGAAAGGTAAGATCTTCAAAGCTAGGAGGTTGAATCATAAAGACGGGCTCATGTAAGTCACCATGAAGAAATGCATTTTTAACATCTAATTGTGTAATGCTCCAATGTTTCGCAGTTGCAACAAACAATACAGTTCGGATTGTTGAAGTACGAACCACTGGACTAAAGGTCTCAATGAAGTCAATACCCTCTTCTTGGTGAAAACCTTTAGCAACAAGCCTCGCCTTCAATCGATTTATAGTTCCATCGCCATTAAATGTGACAGTAAATACCCAACGACACCCAAGAATATTCATTTCATTTGTTGCATTAGTCAATGTCCAAGTGCAATTCTGATAGATTGATTCAAGCTCTTCGATCATTGCTTGACGCCAACCAGGATGTGCTAATGCTTCTTCGACTGATTTTGGTAAAGATGGTATTGTGTTATTCACAACAAGAGCATAATGTAGGTTAGGCTTGCGTATACCATGTTGAGATCGTGTAGCCATGGGATGACGAGACGTTGGGTCTGCAGGTAGAGGTACATCATCAAGGGATGTTTCAGTCATTGTACTCGTTGATGAGGAATCAGTGACATGGGATGAAGATGCATCATATGTTGGTGAATTCTCATGTACAACAGTTGGTGTCGCATGAGAATTTGGAGCAGACTGTGAAGAATTATCAGTTGGAGAAGCTGAATTTTCCACAATATCAGATGCAGGGGAAGTAATAGTGGTATCACCATCTTGTGGATACTCTGTAGTTTTAGGAGGAAGAGAAAGCAAATATTGTGGAGGAGGAGATGGGGTTATACCTTCTTGCCAAGCCTTAAGGAGACCAGATTTGTGTTGCAGGGCGTGAAGCTTGTATTTGTCACTGAAAGGGAAACACGACTCATCAAATATAACATGTCGTGATATATAAACTCGGCCAGTTGGAGGATACAAACACCGATATCCTTTTTATTAAGCATGATATCCAAGAAATACACATTATAGAGAGCGAGTTTCAAACTTGTGTTGTGTAAATGGTCGCAGACACGGATAGCATGCGGAACCGAAAACCCGAAGATATGAATAGTATGGTTTCTTATTGAACAAAATCTTATACGGACTAGTCTGACTTAAGGCTGCAGAAGGTATCATATTGCTAATGAAATTTTCTGTATAGAAGGCTTCAACCCAAAACTTCAAGGAAGTTTGACTTTGAAACAACATGGATAATCCAAGCTCAGTGAGATGGCGATGCTTTCGTTCAGCAAGACCATTTTGTCGTGGCGTTGATGGACAAGAGAGCAAATGAACAATCCCATGATCTCTAAGATGATTCTGAAATCGTGAACTTATAAATTATCCATCTCCATCACTTTGAAAAACTTTAATCTTTTTTCAAACTGATTTTCAACTTGTTTTTGAAAGGCTATGAAGACATCACAAAAATCTGATTTGGCTTTTAAGGGAATCAACCATGAGAATCGAGAATAGTTGTCAATAAAAACTCCATAATACTTAAATCCTTGAAGTGAAATAACCGGAGAGGGACCCCAAAGATCTCAAGAAATTTGATCTATTGGTTCCTTAACACTAGACTCATAAATAAAGAAAGGAAGCTGAGTGCTTTTCCCCAACTGACACGATTCACAAATGAGAGATGAGCCACTCTTACTGACAACGATAGATTTGTTTGACTGCAGCTGTTGAAGAACCTTAAAATTTGCATGACCAAGCCGTTGATGCCAAATTAAGTCACTTGCAGCATATTGACGATTCGAAAAGAAGGTCACAAACTCCTCATTCTCCAACACATAAAGACCGTCACGACGTGGTCCTCTGGTTACTACTTTCTGAGTTTCGAGATCAATCACATATACATTGTTAGCATCAAAGAAGACTCCACAAGGATAGTCTTCACACAATTTCCAAACAGATAACAACGATTTTTGCATAGTAGGACATACAAGAACATCATTAAGAGGGATGCTACCTGCCGAAGTAGTAAGAACTGTAGAACCCACATGAGTAATAGGTTGAAAAGTCCCATCAGCAACCATGACATTCTCAGGTCCAGAATAAGGTGTTGTTGTTGTAAATGGAGCGGTTGTGGATGTGATATGGGCAGAGGCACCAGAGTCAGGAAACCATTCATTTCCATTCTGATCAAAGACAAGTATAGCAGCAAGAGCTGCAGGAATATCATCACTTTGATAAGAAACATCGAAGCGATTCCAACATTTAAGAGCTGAATGTCCTATATGTCCACAAATTTGACAAACCGGGCGAGGATTAGTAGAGCCACTAGCAGTCTGATTCCATCCCAAAGTATTAACTTGTTGAGTAAAGCCACAGCCACGAGTGGAGAAACCTCCACGTCCCCTGTTACCATACCTAGAGGAAGAATTTCCTCTGCCTCTATTATTGAAATTGGGAGATCGTTCAGCTTGAAAGGCAAGATTCGGTGAAACGTCAGCCGTGACTTCATAAGATTGGAGACGAGCATCAAACCCAGAAACTTCAGAATTAACATCATTAAATATATGTGGAGGATCACGCACCATTGAGCTTTGAATGACGGTGATGATAGAATCATACTCACGCCCAGTCCATTGACAAAGGAAAAGATCTTCATAGATTCATCAACAGGTTTTCCAATTGAACTAAGCTTATCACACACAACTCTGAATTCACGACAATATGTAGGAAAATCTTTACCTCGTTTGGTCATCAACTGAAGCGTACGACGCAGTTCAAACTCACGGGCAACAGAGTTCTTGTTAAAATTATCGGCAAGAGACATCCAGACATCATGAGATGTTGCAAGACAATGAACTGTACCGAGAACCTCTTGGGTAAGAGTTCCAAAAATCCATGAGATGATTAACTGATCCGTGCAGACCCATGCCTCGAAACGCGGGTTTGGAATATGAACAGGAGAATTATTAACAGTGGCAGTGATGCGTTCCGGTGGACAAGGAATCTAGGCATTGACAAAGTCCAGAAGCTTTTGACTTCGAAGAAGAGACTCCATTTGAGTCTTCCAAAAAAGATAGTTACTGTCACCTAACTTGATGGTGACGGAACTAGAAACGTGAACAGTAGATGGAAAGGGATACAAATCATTGTTATCAGCCATGACAGCACATGTTAAGGTTTAAGATGGCTCTGATACCATGAGAATAAAAAAGAAGATATAGAACTTAACCCAAAGAACTTGTTTATTGACTGGATGATCTTCTCAAATTACACACCAAAGATTATATATAAGAAGGATAGAGGAATAACAGAGAGACAAAACAACGTAAATCAGTTTTCACAAAGTAAAGAGTCATAACGGTTCGACAACGGAATCTCTACAGGTTCGACTCTTATGTTATGTTTGGACATATCTCTGGGCTTCAACACTTGGGCTTGAGGCATTATACTTTCAGAGAGCACGAAATAGAGAATGAATATTCGTAGATCCACGGAAGATATTGAACTTCAAGACCTTTAAACCCATTGGTTTCTTCAAACTTTCAGTTCCAATGAAACGTAAAATCTCAATGGAGATTGATTATGTCTAATACGCTTAGCTAAGAAAGATAATTGAGGAGAAAAAAATGTGAATCTAGCGAGAACAAAACCTGAAAGATGTATGGTTTCAACCCACGAGGATAACAATTAATACTTTTGATCCAAATCATACCCTAATCCACTTCACCTCGAACATCTTTGTCCTCATTCTCACTAATCGATCGACCATAGCAAAACAAAATCTCGTCTTACATGCTTGTAGAATCCAGAAACTAAACACAAATCGTCAATCACTTGTGAGAATTACTTGTAGGTTCGAGGCTACGGTTTTGTGATCTCTGCTATTTGAAGAAGAAGATGAGTGAAGTGAACAGATTTACAAGTGTTAAGCTAACTACTCTTATGTCTTAACTAGTATACACTTTAGCTCTGTCTGTATTCATACTTCGACAAATGTTAAGATTCTGCCGCCATATTTTGTCACGTGTCAAATAATTATGCTGATGTTATCCATTTAATTAATTTGGCCAATTTATACTAGTACACTGATATGATTAATTAATGAATAGACTTACACTCGATTGCATCCAAGTATATTAAACTAGTTTTTTTGTTAGCCTTAATTGACTACAATAGTCCAAAAGGATATTTATTACAATTCTACTATTTTCTCAATTTTAATACCGGTTTACCTATTTTTTCTTTGAAAAAGAAGAAATAATTATGAAACTGTAAGTGAGAAATTCTATGTCATCAGACGAAAATTCTACGAAAATCTTATGTAACATTATAGGTTTAAATGTCTTATGTTATGTAGGTTTACAAGTAAAATTTTATGGATTAAGTTCTCTTGGATTAAGTTTCTTTACTGTAGGTTTTTCATTAAATTCTCCTTATTATGTAGGTTTGTTTTGGGCTTGTTATGTAGGTTTTGTTTTTTTATTTGTTGTAGACTTAAGGCTTATCAGTTTTAGGTTTTACAGTGGTCTCTTATGTAGGTTTATATGTCATTCGTTGTAGGTTTCATTTTTGTTTTATGTAGGTTTTATGATTCTTCGTTGTAGATTTTTCTATGGTCTTTGTTGTAAGTTTATTTATCCGTCATTGTAGGTTTTGTAGGATTGATTTTTTTTTTACTAGAATACATTCTCCTGTTATGTAGGTTTTGTTTTCTTTTGTTGTAGGTTTAGTGATTGTTCCTTGTAGATGTTTTCAATTTTCTTTGTTGTAGGTTTCTAATTCTATAGTCTTGGTTGTAGGTTTATTTTTCATTTGTACGGTTTTTTTTTAGGTTTATATGTGTAAGACATCCTTCTCTCAATTGAAGGTTTACATTTACGTCTTGTAGGCTTAACTACTTCACCATTGTCTAGTTATCATATTACTAAGGTCTTCTGAATTGTAGGTTTACTGTTTTAGTGTTGTAGATTTACTATAAAGCCGTTTTGTAGGTTTTACTTTTATTTATCTTAGGATCTGAAAAAAACTATTTTACCCCAAAATCAATACACACCTACCTTTTTCTTTAAAACGACGTATGTGACATATTTTCACCATTTGTCACCTTCATTCAAGCTATAACCCTTTGAGTTTGTGTTCTTGAAATGTATCAATTTCAATTAATTTGTGGGGAATGGAGGGATGAGGATAATCAATTGCTTTTTTATGTGGATGAATCTCATGGGAGCAAATGTTGGGGAAGGTACAAATCTGGAGGATTTATAAGCAATGGTGTTTAAAGTCTTTGGTTTGACTCAACGATTTCAAGACAATGTATAGTATTGTAACCTACAAAACAATGGATGATATTAAAACCAACTATTTAATACATTAGGAAAGAATCCACATCAGTTTTCAACAAACTTACATAATACATGACACATATATTATTTTTACATATGAACACATTTGTTTTGTAGGTTTATTTGTAAAACCTACATTATTAATTTATAAACCTATAATACAAACAATTGAAGCAAATTTGTGTTGTAGATTTATTTTTAGAACCTACATTATCATTTATATAATCCTACAACACAAACAATCAAAATTTATATAATCCTACAACACAAACAATCAAAACTCTTGGATAAGTCTTCGTTGAATGCATCATTTTGAAATCTCTTTAAGCTTACACCAATGATTTAAGCTTTTTTCCATGTTGGGACTCACTCCTGTCTTAAATAATCTCTTAGGATAATCATTCTTCTCTGCCATTGCTCTGTAACACATAACAAAATTCGTTATAGGCGTTTCAGAAAACCTATACACTACAAGAGAACATTAGTTTAGGCACCAAATTTTACAACGTTTCTGGGACGTTGTAAAATTGGGAGGTATTTGCAACTCCCTTACGACATTTTGAGATTTCGTCGTAAAGGAGTTGTAAATAGACAAGGAAAATTTTCATTGTAAACAAGTTGGTATTTTACGACTCATTCACAACGCTTTCCCATTTCTTAAACAAATCGTTGTTAATTAGTCCCTAAATTGCAACTCTTTTACGACCTCTATATTTTACATCAAATTAAAATCGAATGTCAAAGTAAGTAAACCCGTTTTTCTTGTTACGTAAAAGGTTTAAATAAAATTTTAATTTATGTTGTAAAGGCGTTGTTAAATTTAAAATTTCGTTGTTAAAACGTCTCTACTTTACAACTCTTTTACGACAAAGTAGTTTACAACTATTTAAGGACGTAATTTGAAATTAAATATTTATGGTTAGGTACATGTGTTGTAATTTACTCGTAATTTGCGAGAAGTTGTAAAATCATCGTTAATTTTTTGCCTATATAAGGAGGAAGGCTCTCTTCATTAATCACAACATCAAAAAACAAAAAAAACGTGGGAGAGGAGAAAAAAAATGGTTTTGGGGAAAAATCCAAAAAAATATCTTTTGGTGGAGATATATTCGAGCAACGGAAGTGGATGTATATGCATAGAGATGCCACCGGAATCGTGACAAAGGAGTTTATGAACGGGGCATAAATATTCATGCACCAGGCTAGTCAAACCGAAATCACGGTTGAATCGGTAAGATGATTTGTCCTTGTCAAAAATGCAAAAATATGAAATTCGCCCGAGTAGAAACTATTTGGAATCATCTATTAAATAGAGGGTTTACACCGCATTATTACATTTGGTTTCACCATGGGGAAGGTGATAGCGGTCGTGGGAATGATGAAGCAACTAGTACTAATTTTAAGAATGTTGATGTTAATATAGGTGAATCAAGTAATTTGCATGAAGTTGGTTATCGGAATGAGATTCATGGGGTTGTAGAGCATGATAGGATGCATGAAATGGTCACAGATGCATTTCAGGAAACTAATACTGATCAACCCATAGTTGCTGAGACACCCAATTTAGATGCAAAAAGGTTTTATGACATGCTAGATGCTGCAAAACAGCCTCTCTACGAGGGATATAGAGAAGGTCTGTCTAAATTATCATTGGCAGCTAGGATGATGTATATTAAAACAGAATGTAATTCATCTCAATCATGCATGAATATGTGGACTGATTTGCTCAAAGAGTATTTGCCAGAAGACAATGTGTGTGCTGAATCATATTATGAGACCCAGAAATTGGTCTATAGTTTTGGGTTGCCGTGCGAAACCATTGATGTTTGTATAGATAATTTTATGCTCTATTGGAAAGATGATGATGTGTTACAAGAATGTTAGTTCTGTAAGAAGCCAAGATATAAGGCACAAGGGAGTGGGCGTAAGAAGGTTATGTATCAACGGATGTGGTATTTGCCAATAACTGATAGATTGAAGAGGTTATATCAGTCAGAAGAGGACATCAGATGCGATGAGATGGCATGCAGAGCATTCACAGACGGAAGGAGAGGTTAATCATCCTTCAGATGCAAAGGCATGAAAACATTTTAATACGGTACACAAAGATTTTGCTAGGAATATTAGGAATGTTTATCTTGCTCTATGCACTGATGGTTTTAGTCCGTTTGGAATGTCTGGTAGACAATATTCTTTGTGGCCAGTAATCCTCACGCCTTATAACTTTCCTCTGGGAATGTGCATCGAAAAAGAATTTTTATTCCTAAGTATACTTGTTCCTGGTCCTAATCACCCGAAACGGTCTCTTGACGTGTTTTTGCAACCTTTGATTCATGAGCTGAAACAGTTATGGACGCACGGGGTTCGAGCATATGATTGTTCAGTACAAAATTTTTTTGCAATGAAGACGGTGCTTATGTAGACAATAAGTGACTTCCCTGCCTATGGAATGTTATCTGGTTGGACAACACATGGGAGATTGGCTTTCCCATATTGCCTTGGGAGAACAGATGCATTCCAACTGAAGCATGGTAAGAAAACGTCTTGGTTTGATTGTCATCGTCGATTTCTTCAAATTAACCATCCGTACCGACAGAACACAACTCTATTCAGGAGTAAAGTTAAGGTAAATGATCCCCCACCATTGTATCTATCAGGAGAGGAATTCGAAGCAAATATGGATTACTACGGGGCTTTGGCAACTGTTCCTCGAGGAGGTAATTGGCACGCTCCTAATAATATACTGAATTATTACGGCCGACATCATTACTGGCATAAGAAGAGTATATTTTGGGAGCTGTCATATTGGAAAGATTTGTTGATTCGACATAATTTGGATGTGATGCACATCGAGAATAATTTTTTTGAGAATATCATGCATACGATTTTGAATGTGGCTGGTAGGACAAAGGATAACAGGTTTTCACGTTTAGACTTACCAGCTATTTGTTCAAGGAGTGAGTTGCATATCAAAAGTGACGGAAAATTCTAGTTCCGATATTTAGGTTGTCATCTGAGGCGAAAACGGCGTTATTCAATTGGGTGTCATCAGAGGTGAAGTTTCCTGATGAATATGTTTCAAATCTCTCAAGATGTGTAACAGTACATTGAATCCACCTTTGTCAACCTCTTTACATCGACTACGTTGTAAATTCGACCCTAAATTTACAACTCTTTTACGACATAACATGAATTCCCAACTCTTTACAACTCCACATATTCCCTATAAATATATCATCAATTTTGCAACATCATTCCATCATTCCCCATTCCACCATCTCTCTCTAAGGTATTCCTCTCTCCCTCTCTCTACAATTTTTTTTTGGCAAATATAGAATTTAGATATATATATATATATATATATATATATATATATATTAGAAATTATGTAGTAGATACAGAATTTAGAATTTAGAGTTTATATATTATTTAGTAGTAAACGATCCAATGTCTAATACGGAACATTCTTTTGTAGGTACTACAAATTATGGCACCCCGTAAGCATACACGCCGTGTCCATTACAGTGACATGCTGCAAGGCACTGCATCGTCTTCTACTTCCTCAGCGGTGCCAGAGACACAGTCACAGTCCCATCACCAAAGTCCTACACTGCCACATACTGCCCCGACACCAGAAGTGGCCGTAGAAGCCCCGCCGACGAATGTTGCGGTTTATCATGACCTTTTGGTGCCGCCGGATGCACCTTATGCGTAGTACCGGGTTGAAGATATTCTCGTGGCACCAAACCGCGAGAATTTGCCACATCTACACATCGATTGTCCAGCTGGAACTTATTGGTACGTATTAATTTATATATTAAATTAATTATATTTACATATTTAATTTAAGTCTTTATAATTAAATAACTAATAATATATATTAAAAAAAATCAGGTTTGGTATTGATAGCAAAGTGGGACAAAACATTACAGAATGCATCAAAAGCTCTTTCGTGGAGGCGACTCCAAATTGGAAATTAACACCACATTACATTCACATAACGCGGTAATTTTTTTTCTAACATAAATTTTTATTTTATTCAACATATTAACTAATATCTAAATAAATACTAATTAATTTATTTCTCTACTAGCAACGTTGGAATTGGAACGTCTCTATCAACGAGACTGTCCGACATGAGTTCTACCGCAAAGCCATAAAGCGGCTTTCTAACACTTACTCGGACTGGAAAACCGAGTGGGAGGTGAAGGGAGATGCCGGGAAGCCCACATTCATGACCAACGTCTGTTGGGAAAGACTGAAGAGTTACTGGGTAGACCATGCAGCAATGAGGAGAGTTGTTCAATGTTCTGCCTCCCGAAAGACGATTAGTCCTGACGGCCTTACCAGTCGCAATGCCGCACACTGCGGGCCAGATACCTTTCGGCGGAGTTGCAATACAAATAGTAAGTATTTTTTAAAATTACAATTTTCATTTATAAATATTTATTAACATAAACTACTATTTAATTTAAAATTTCCTATATTAGGCGGAAAAAACAGGACAGATTGCAACGCTGCCAGAATTGTATGCCGCAACCCATAAGAAGAAAATTTGGCATCTTCGTCGATCCACGGTGTGAGTTGCTACACAGCCAAGTTGAAGTTGCGGTTCAGGAGCGTCAAACCCAGCTTTCCCAGGAATCCACCGACGAAACTCCTGTCCAATTGAGTGCTCCTGAGATCAACGCGATTTATAAGCAGGTATTAAATTAAATCTTCTACTTAAATAATTATTATTTCCTAACAAAACATTTTTGTAGATTGCTCCGACAAAAAAAAGACAGACTGT
>JAKUCM010000601.1:0-31058 GCA_023374145.1 Lepidium sativum
AACTCGATAGTTTTTTTATTTTATTTTGAAAATCGATGATAGATAGTTAATATTCCATATTATTAGGCGGTACACAAGTACCATAACAACTGTTCAGATATGGGTTCACATCACCAATTCACTTCAACGCCTCCAAAAATGTCTATTTTTTCAGTCCAGTTATTAACGTTATATATGTCACATAATTGAATCGTCTATACAGCTTATATAATTCGTAAAAAATATTAATATTTCCGAGAGAAATTTGTTATTAGTCAAAATAGTTAAAAGTCTAGGTTTTTATGTTGAATTGACTTTAAATGGTCGACTTTGACTGGGATTTTAATTATCTAAAAGTCTACTCTTATAAAAGTGTTAGATTTACACTTTTGTAGAAGTCAAATAGCTATAATTGTGGAAAGATTCATTAGATAAAAATGAAAGAAGATGAAGTTACATAGGTACGACTTAATATAATTTTATTGGCCGACATTTCATATATCACTAATATAAAAAGATTCATCTTTTTCATTAGCACCTGATGAACTGGGAGTTGACTTTTTACAACGACAGAAGTTGACATGTTAACTTTAATTTTTAAAGTCGATAGTATATTTGTTTTTTAATGTTTTAGTACAATAAAATAATATTTTTTAGTTTTGAGTGAATAATTGGATAAACTACATCTTAATAATATAAAACTCATATTTTAAAGTCTATATTTATCCATCTTATTATATAAAATTAAGTTCTAAAAATTAGTAATTAATTAGATATTTCGACGTATCAAATCCAACAATCTAGAATTTTGTAATATTTTCGTAAAATAGGTCTAGGCACATTTTAATTCGAACATTTTTGCAAACTTGTTGTACTAGAATCTCTTGAATCGGTTTATGCATACTTTTGGGCTTATAAAACTGTCAAAAACTCGAAAAAGACTAAGTAAAAAAAGAACCTAAAATTGATGTAGTCATCACGAATTAGGGTGCAACACTTAGCTTAGAACACATTCATTATGTAATTTGGATAAGTGCATTCCATGGACCTGGCTTAGAATATCTTAAGAATGGACCCACTAATGTTGATTTTGATTTTTTATATTCAAATGACTAATAATCTTGATTTGTAAAATTCAATCTCTCCACTATATAACTAAATATAGACTTATAATGATACATAAAATTCTCTAAAATTTTGGATGTTGGATTTGACAGTTTTATAAGTCCAAAAGTATGCATAAACCGATTCAAGAGGTTCTAATACTACAAGTTTGCAAGAATGTTCGAATTAAAATGTGCCTAGACCTATCTTATCCCAGTCTTATTCCATCCTTCCTCCCACTCGCCTTGATCTCGCTTATACTTAGCCACTTTCATGATCCTTGGGTAATTCACCTACAATCACGCAGATTGGGTAAGCAATTGAATTACTTAGTGAGTCGGTCATTCCGTCCCACTAGGCCAAACCAGAAACGCATCAAACAATAATACAATCAAGTCAGAGATAGCATTAATCATGCACAGAGTCCAGCATATTCATGCTCAGAGTCCAATCAGATATGTTGCCTTAGTTACCCAGATTCACCCGAATCAACCAAAACACCAATCATGAACGGAAAACAGTACATATTCATCCAATCAGTCAAGCAATCCTAACCCATCTAAGACTTAATCTCACTATTGCCCAAAACGAACCTAGAATCACCTCAACGGTCCCGGAAGCTCACATTTGCCTTAGCCTTTTCTGGCACCTCCTGATGCGATTTCCCACTTAGGTTACTCGGACCTGTTTTTGATCGACCTTGATCCGTTCTTTCCCTTGCTCGATTCGACAGAAATCGATCTTAGAGCTCCTTCGCAACAAATCTCGTTTTACTTAGAGTTTTTCGTGAATTTCTTAGGTTGCGGCGGTTTTGAGCTCTATTTATAGGTTTTGGGTGAAAAACCCTAACCCTAAAACGCCCAGGATGGGCCAAATTCAAGCCCACCTGAATTCGATCAAGTCCAAAACCCATGGACACTTAAGTCTTGGACCGATCCATGAACGACCCAACTACTTCCCACTATCACTCCCTTGGTTCGGACAGTTAACTCCCTTGTCTGAACACTTCACTCCCTTGTCCTACTGTTTATCCCGAATTTTCAGGGACTTGTCCGAATTTCCCTTGCCTTGTCCGAATTTCCCATTGCCTTGTCCGAAAGGCACATGGCCTTGTCTGAATGGCACATGGCCTTGTCCGAACGTCACATGGCCTTGTCTGAATTTCACGGACTTGACTGTTCCCACCTTATTCGGATAAAAACCCCTATATTTTCCCTTTTCCCCCACACAACTTCCTTTGTCCTTCGAACCCATTCGGAATCACCCGAAGGGTCCGCGGAACGCGGGTGTTACACTAAGCCCATATCATCCACATCCACAATGGGTCGGATTGATACTTACAGTAAACAACATGAAAATACATGTTAATTTTAAAATAGAGGACTTTTTTGTTATTCAGAGAAACCGAACCATCGATTAAGGTTGCTCTCCGGCCAACATCTCGTCGACGAATAAAATGGCGAAGGCTCAGAAGCCGAAGAATGAGGAAGCTCCTGCTGCAAAGACTTCGGAGAACACTGGAGCCAAAGTACTTCATCAGAAGCTCTGTCTTTCTATCGACTTCCAAAAATGCCAAATCTATGGGTTCGTTTTCCTCTCTTGCTTTCGATTGTGCATTCGAGAAACAAGTGCATGTATGTGTTCTAATGTCTGTTAAATGTAATTATGTATGAAAAAACCCTAAATGTGGGCAAAAGTTGAATTTTACACTGACATTTTTCTGATAGCGCTGGGACTATATGTAACCAATAATGAGGATAATAGAGAAGAGGAAGAGTAGAAGAGAGGGTATGAAGAAAAGACAGAGCGTATATAGAGGAGGAAGAAGAAGAGAGAAGGAGAGAGTTGCCTTAACAGCTGTGTAATTAATAATCTGATATCATTCCTTAACTTAGGGTTTGGCATATATGCCTCTTACAATATTAAAACGACAGAATACTTAAGTAAAACGACAGACTACTTAAGTAAAACGACAATCTTCATAAGTTTCATTAAAGACTCTAATAGCATGGGAGTCTCTTGTCTCTTTGAAAGACTTCCGTAGACACAGAGGCTTCGACTACCTTAGCCACTTTTAACATGTTTCCTTCTCATTGATCTCTTCTTCTTCTTCATTAAGATCAACGGAACTCCAAGTCTATCAATACTCCCCCCTAACGAACTCACCTTGTCCTCAAGGTGGAAGGAAGGAAAACGATTCTTCATGTCAGCCACCAATTCCCACGAGTTCTCATTGTCCGGTAGTTGTGCCCATTGGACCAAAACCTCTGTCTCTTCAGCTGCATTGTTATGGCGGAAAGCTAGGATGTTTGCAGGTGTGGCCTCCCATAACAGTTCTGGAGTCAAGCATTTAGGTACCTGGGTAGCAGATGCATCCGTTGGAAGAGCTTTCTTAAGTTGGGAGATGTGGAAAATCGGATGTATGTTACTTGAAGGAGGAAGCTGCAGCTTGTAAGCCACGCGACCAATCTTTTGAGTGATCTCATAGGGTCCAAAGTAACGGGGAGACAATTTCTCATTGTACCTGCGATTAACTGACTGTTGTCTATAAGGACGCAGCTTGATATAGACATGTTCTCCCACTTCGAACTCAACCTCTCGGCGTTTCTTATTAGCGGAAGCGATCATCTTATGTTGTGCTGCAGCCATGTTGCTGCGCAATTCACTAACCAACGCATTTCTCTGTTTTATCATGGAATCCACAGCAGCATTGTTGGTTGGGATGTCCCCATAGCGCAATAACTTTGGCGGGTCACGACCATAAACGGCATGAAAAGGTGTGGTCTTTAATGTCGTATGATAAGAGGTATTATATGAATATTCTGCCCATACGAGCCAATGAGCCTAGCTTGTCGGTTTATCCTTCACAAAACAGCGAAGATAAGACTCCATCCATCTATTTAAGACCTCGGTTTGCCCATCCGTTTGAGGGTGGTACGAGCTGCTATTGTTTAATATAGTGTCGTGAGCTTGGAACAGTTCGGACCAGAAATTGCTGATAAAGATTTTGTCTCTATCCGAGACAATAGTTTTCGGGAAGCCGTGAAGTTTGACTATCCCTTGTACGAAGGCCTCAGCCACAGTACTAGCTGTGAATGGATGTTTCAAGGCGATGAAGTGGCCATATTTACTTAATCTGTCCACTACCACCATTATAGAGTCATAACCTTTGGATTTTGGTAGCCCTTCCACAAAGTCCATGCTCACATCCGACCAAATCTGCATGGGAATAGGGAGAGGACAGAGTGTACCAGCTGGAGACAATGTAAAATACTTACAATTTTGGCATATACGACATTGTTTGATGAAGCTCTCTACCGCAACTTTCATTCCCACCCAATAGACTTCTTTAGCTAGCCTTTTGTATGATTTTAGCAGTCCTCTGTGTCCCCCAGTAGCAGTGGAGTGGAACTGATGCAATAACTTTGGAATGAAGGGAGACTCTCTAGGTATTACCAACCTACCAGCGTGTAGTAGCAGCTGGCCGTGAAGGTGATATTCTGTGTCAGGGGAAGGTGTTGAACTAAGCAGCTGCACCATTTTCTTACATTCCTCATCTTGCAGTTGTTGCTGCAGTAGGCTTGCTATGTCCAATGATATCGGAGCTGTGATCTGCAGCTTTTCAAAGTGTTCTAGCTGCTGTCTTGACAAGGCATCTGCAGCTTTGTTCTCTACACCCGGTTTGTATTCAATCGAATAATTCAGACCTAACAGTTTTACTGCCCACCTTTGTTGATCACCTGACACATTTTTCTGGTCCAATAGATGCTTAAGACTTTTTTGATCAGTGTGGATCACAAACTTTCTTCCCATTATGTAATATTTCCACTTAGTGACAGCAAACACAATTGCCAATAACTCACGTTCATAGACTGATTTAGCTTTCCCGTTTGCAGAAAACGCTTGACTAATGTAGGCAATAGGTCGTTTATCTTGAGACAATACAACACCGATACCAGAACCTGAAGCATCAGTTTCTATGACAAAAGGCTTCTCAAAATCCGGCAGTTTGAGAGTCGGTAAGTCTGCCATTGCCTTCTTAAGCGCTTCAAAGGCTGCTTGTGCTTCCGGTGTCCAAGAAAATTTCCCTTTTTTTAACAATGTTGTGAGAGGTTGTGCAATTTTACCATACCCTTTTACAAAGCGTCTATAGTATCCCGTTATACCAAGAAAACCATGTAGTGCTGTGATATTCTTTGGTACAGGCCAGCACTTCATTGCAGCCACCTTTTCCACATCTGCATCTAATCCTTCTCCCGATATAGTGTGTCCTAAGTAGGCAATTTTCTTTTGTGCGAAGGCACATTTTTTCTCATTAGCAAAGAAGGAATGACGTTTCAGCAATGCTAAAACTTGTTGTAGCTGCTTCTCATGTGTCACCATATTCGGACTATAGATTAATATATCGTCGAAAAAGACTAGAACAAACCTCCATAGATAGGGCCGAAATATGACATTCATCACACTTTGGAAGGTAGCTGGTGCATTCGTGAGACCAAACGGCATCACCATAAATTCATAGTGGCCATCATGAGTCCGGAAAGCTGTATTGTGAATGTCAGAATCCTGAACCCGAATCTGATGGTAACCCGACTTTAAGACAATCCGTGAGAAAACCGTGGAACCACTTAACTCTTCCAGAATTTCTTCTATAACGGGAATTGGGTATCTATCCGGAACAGTTTGTTGATTGAGGCACCTATAATCCACACAAAACCGCCATCCACCGTCTTTCTTTTTAACGAGAAGCACCGGGCTCGAATACGGACTTATACACGGCCTAATGATTCCTGCTAGCAACATCTCATTTACTAACTTTTCAATCTCATTTTTTCTGAATAAACGAGTAACGATAGGGTCTACAATTGATCGGACTTGCTCCTTCTTTCATCGTGATGGCATGCTCTCTATCACGCTTAGGAAGTAATCCTGGTGGTAAGTCGAAAACTTCTCTGTATTTCTTAAGCAAAGTTGTGATCAATGCATTTTCATGCGGCTGTGCTGTCTTATTTCGTGATTCAAAAAGTTCTCTCAACTCCAACAGAAAGTATTCCCCTTCTTGTTCTATTTTTCTCACTAGCCTTTTAAGAGTTGTTTGCTGTTTAACAAGAGCAGGACAACCAGATATTAATACCCATTGGCCATTTTGCTTGAACTTCAGCTCCCGAAGACCCCAGTTTATTCTCGTCTCTCCCAGTTTTGCCAACCAAGAATAACCAAGTACCACATCTGTTTTTCCCAGTCCAAAACAGAGGAAATCTTCCACTATTTCAACTCCTGGTAATCGTAATGTGATTCCTTCACACTTGCCTTCCCCTTTAACAATTTTACCATCTCCTACCGATACAAAAAATGGGTCTGTATCCGTCTTTTGCAGTCCTACAGAATGCACCAATTCCTGCGAAATAAAGTTGCTCGTCGTGCCAGAATCTATCAAGATCAAGACTTGTTGGCCTGCGATATTACCCAACAATCGCATGGATTTTTCTTCCGTCAATCCTGTCAAAGAAAAGATACGCAAATGTTCAACCATGGACGTGTCAGCATTATTTTCCTGACCCTGTTCTTCCTCGGGTAACAACTCCGCTGGTTCACTATCCCTTTCCTCAACATCCATAATCCGAAATTTTTGAGCAGATCGACACCTATGACCAGGAGACCATTTTTCACCACAAAAACGACATGGATTGAAGCTTTTCATGGCTTCCCCTACAGGTTTGTAACTTTCTCTATTCTCATTGACCGGTTTCCGGAATGTGGCCATTGCTGTGTTTCTGTTAGGCTGTGGTTGCGATGTTCTGGTGTAGCTTTGTTGAGGTGTCAGACTGAATCGAGTGCTTGTTCTCGAATCCCACCGATAGGTGTTACTCGCTTTGTTCTCTGCCTCCTGGTCTTCAACAATTTTTGCTAACTTGAACATGTGTTTCAGGTTGATTGGACAGCAACGAACGACATGGTCTCTTATTTCTTTTCGTAAACCACCCAAGAACATCACTTCTAACGCCGATTCTGGAATTTCAGGAAGATCCGAACACAGAGATTCGAATTCTTCTCTGTAGTCATCCACTGATCCCGTATGGCGTAACTTGTACAATAAGCCAAAAGCTGAACCACCATACGTTGGTTTGTATCTCGTGAGAAATAAGTCCTTGAACACCATCCAACAGCTGATATTCTCCCTATCAAGTGCCATTTTTAACCACTTAATGGCATTACCCGTCATACACTGATATACCACGTTCAGTTTATCTCTGTCTTGCACTTGGTGGTTCTCAAAGTATCGTTCCATACGATAGATCCACTCATCAGCATCCTGCCCTTCAAACATCGGCATCTCAAGCTTCTTAGTATAAATATCCATCGTCGAGGCTGGAGAATGAACCTTCTGGTTATCAAATTTCTGAAAAGAAGAAGACCCTTGATGTCGGTGATTCGGTAAACGCAGATCCGGTAAAGGTAAGATGCCATCACCATCTAGTTTTTCTGGTGGTGGGGAATAGTCTAGCTGATTTTTCCCTGGATCTTTAGGACCAACTCGTGCACATGAAGCAAATGTATCCTCCACCTGTTTCGTTTCCATTGCTTCCACTCGTTTTGTCAACATTGCTAGGGTCTCACGAAGAAGCTTCCTGTCTTCTTCTTGGTTCTGCCTAATCATCCCTAACTGGGATTCAACTCCGAACGCTGACTCTCCCCGTTCTGGTGTTTGTGCCATTGTCTCAACCTGCTCTGATACCAATGATAGCGCTGGGACTATTTGTAACCAATAATGAGGATAATAGAGAAGAGGAAGAGTAGAAGAGAGGGTATGAAGAAAAGACAGAACGTAGATAGAGGAGGAAGAAGAAGAGGGAAGGAGAGAGTTGCCTTAACGGTTGTGTAATTAATAATCTGATATCATTCCTTAATTTAGGGTTTGGCATATATGCCTCTTACAATATTAAAACGACAGACTTCATAAGTTTCATTAAAAGACTCTAATAGCATCGGAGTCTCTTGTCTCTTTGAAAGACTCCCGTAGACACAGAGGCTTCGACTAACTTAGCCACTTTTAACATGTTTCCTTCTCATTGATCTCTTCTTCTTCATTAAGCTCAAAGGAACTCCAAGTCTATCATTTTCTTTGGAAATTTTCAATTCTTCTTGACATTTCTTCTGCTTTTAATTACTCGGGTATGTTGCTCATTTGAGGTTGTATCTAAGAAATTTATGAAAACTGTCGAAGATCCTCCGGTTGAAATAGATAAAACCTTCGTTCCTTTATCAATTGGTTTTATCATTCTTTGCTGTGTTCTTATGGGATATTTACGGATTGTTGTTCGCTTGCTATAGATACACAGAGTTAGAAGTGAGTGTGCCAGATATTGGTATTGTGGGACTGCACGCGGAGAACTTAGGAATAGAGAATGTCTTGGTAGATGGAGAACCCACTGTATTTGAGTACTATCCGCACCATCAGAATTCTGAAACTGAGAGTAACTGGAACTCAGTTTCAGACCCAGCTTCTGCAGCTGATGCTGCGGCAATGGAATATGTCGGGGTTCTTAAGAGAGAAGACACAGCAAATTTACTGATCAACTGTTGCAAGCCCTCTAAGAATTTTTCTGAACAGCTTGATAATGTAACTTTAGAAAATGGTTCCCAATCTTCTGGGGAGCCAAAACAGGTAATTAATTTGCTTTCCTTCATCTTTATTTTTTCTCTGTCAAATGAGATACGAACTGAGTTTCAGTTAATTGAAACGAAATGGTTGTTTGACATGCTATGGTGTGTTCACCTTTCCGATGCTTATTCTTCAAATCATCTTTAGTGCTTTTGTTGACCAAAGATAACACATACCAGGATATCCATTCACGGACTTGTTCAATGCTCGATAAGAACTTACCATACTGTTCGCCGAAAATAAAATAACTAATGACGTCGAGACTTATGTGCTCTTTCTGATCCTGTGTTCTGCTATGGGTGACAATTGATAGCTGTCATTTTCTTAACTATATTTTGTATGCTCATCTGATGCAGAATGTTAAATTGATTCGGATTAACTACTGGATAGAGAAAGTAGAGTCAGGAATGCATTTTGACGGGAACATTGTACATACTGATAATCAGATGAGACGTGCCCGCTGTTGGTTTCCTTGCATAGATGATGAGCGTCATCGTTGCAGGTATTCAATTTTTAGCAAGTGGCACTGTTGGCATGTCTCTGGTCTCTTGAGTTCAAAAGTGGGTATCTTTACCTGTTCAACCTTTTTCATTTGACAACTTTGTCATGGATGCAGTTTCGATTTGGAATTCACTGTTCCGAACAACTTTGTGGCTGTCAGTGTTGGAAAATTAGTTTACCAAGTAAGCTCATATTTTTCATACGTGAACGGATTAGAAGAATTACTATTTGTTCCAATGACTTATGGACATAGTCATAAAATATGTGCCCAAATTTGGTTTAGCTTTGGTAGAGAAGCCATATCTCTGTTTGCAGAATTGGAAATTTGTTCTGTCATCATATTATCAGATTATTTTTCTGTTTAGTATAGTTCTGGATCAAACAGATGATTTCTTCTTCTGTTCAATTTGTTGGAATAAATATCTGGGAAGCTAAAATCTATGGAATATGTATACATTTTCCATCATTCGGTTTTATCAGTACTTTTACAAGAAGATGAAAGGGTCTGTGTTCTTTGATCTTTTACACGTTTCAGGTTATGTGCAAAGAAGATACTACTCGAAAAACGTATGTTTACGAACTAGCTATTCATATTGCTCCGCGGTGGGTGTCTTTAGTTGCGGGACCATTGGAAGTCCTTCCAGATCACACCAACTATTTCATATCTAACATATGTGTGCCACATGATCTCTCGAGGCTTCATAATACATTGGAATTTTTCCATGAAGCTTATAGGTCAGTAAATTTGTATTCTGGCAAGTTCTTGTAGTCAAACTGAATTTAGGTATAATTCTGTAAAATTGCTGGTACAGCTACTATGAGGATTACTTGAGTGCCAACTTTCCATTTGGGAGCTTCCTTGAGTGTATTTAGCTCACACATGCTATATGATGAAAGGGTTATTGATCAGGTATTGTTTCCTCGTAATTTGGCTTGCCGTTAGATGATACATTTATCAGACAAATGCGACTAAATTGTTTATATAGGTCAATGTTATAACTGAAGGCACACCTGACTAGAAATTGTATGGTGCACATTTACGAAATTATAAGCTGAGTTTATCTATTTTTTTCGTGTCACCCCTGCTTTGGAATATGGCTTTTGGTGTAAAGATTATTTATTTATTTTTATTTTTGGTGCAACTGGTGTAAAAGTTATCTCTTAAGTTCTTTTGTTGGTTTTTTGTCATCTTATTAGGTCCTTTCTGTACTGATAGAACTTCAAGTGTCTTTGCAGACTATAGATACGCGTATTAAACTTGCTTCTGCGTTAGCAAAACAGTGGTTTGGAGTTTATATTACTCCTGAGTCACCAAATGACGGTGGGCTCATGACATTTTTCCACACTTTTCTTTGCATGCGAATTCTGATATCACCTTCATGTGAAAGCATGCAATCATGTGGTTCATATTTTTCCATGTTGTAATAACAGATTGGCTCCTGGATGGTCTTGCTGGTTTCTTAACGGATATGTTTATCAAGCAGTTTTTGGGAAACAATGAAGTACGATATCGAAGATATAAGGTTTGTTATTACTACTCGAGCTATTTTTCTATGGATGCCTCTCTGTAAACATATCTGTAAAAAGCCATGAACGTTTAATCTGGATTCTCTTAATCTTTTGATGCAAGAGCAGGCAAATTGTGCTGTCTGTAAAGCTGATGATAGTGGTGCAATGTGCTTGAGCGCATCTCCTGCTTGCAAGGATCTATTTGAAACCCATTCTATTGGGATACATGGAAAGATACGATCATGGAAATCAGTAAGCCATATTTTTCTTTTCATATTTATCATTCTGTGCTCTTAAATCTCTGTGGCTGTATATGAGTTATCTGGGATAAATTCACATGATTCTGCACGTGTTTGTTTGATACAAAGTATAATTCTTCTGTAACTTATATTTGAAGGGAGCAGTCCTTCAGATGTTGGAGAAGCAAATGGGCTCAGACTCATTTCGTAGAGTATGGGCATGGTGCTACCGTTATTCAGGCAATCACTGTGTCATTTTTTTACGCACATAATTAATAGATCTACTCCATGATTTACAGATCTTGCAGAAAATTATATCTCGAGCCAAGGATACATCTAATTCTATACGGTCCCTTAGCACGAAGGAGGTAACATGATTATGTACCCAGAGAAGCTATGTTTGCTTGTTACAAGTCACGTTAGAAAGTCGACATATTTCTTTGAGTTTTAGTTTCTGAAGATATAGAAATATTTTAAATATTATAAAGCATTTTGATTTTTCAGTATAAAGTACATATACCTGGGATAGGTGCAGTTCTAAGGTAGTCATCTAACGTTATCCTTTGGGTTAGCTGATAATGCTAAAGATCAGTATGGATTGTGGGATTTTTTCTTTGGGAGTTTTTCTTAACTGAGTCCTTGTTCCTGGAGCAATTTTTTAAGCTGTGACTTGATATTCTTTACAACTATGTTGTAAATGTGCTACTCAACCATAACTTGATATGGCCATTCTTCCGTAACTTGGTTCAACATCTCATAACTTATAGTATACAAATACAAAAAATCTCTGCCTTTTTTGTATATAATCCTTCCTGATCAACTGATGATCTTTTAGCTTGAATATCCTGAGTCAGTATCTTATATTTTCTTAAATCAAATTTCACTTTTAAGATGCAGTTCCAGCAATTTGCTAATAAGATTGGAAATCTTGAGCGTCCATTTCTTAAAGAATTTTTTCAGCGATGGGTTGCATCTTGTGGTTGTCCGGTATTAAGGTGTTTTTTTTTGGTATTATATATTTTTTTTTTCTGAACGTAATTCAATTGGGTAATTGTATGTTCATTAAATCTTATATCAACTTCTCAATCAATGCTTTATCTTACCAGGATTGGGTTGTCTTACAACAAAAGGAAAAACATTGTTGAAATGGCTGCTCTGCGCGAATGCACGGCTTTGCTTGATGCAAGATTATCAGTTATCGGGGCTTCTACGGATTCAGAAAACCGGGATGCAGATGCTGGCTGGCCGGGTATCATGAGTATAAGGGCATATGAACTCGACGGAATGTCCGATCACCCAAAGTTGCCTATGGCAGGGGATAGATGGCAACTGCTGGAATTACCATGTCATTCTAAACTTGCTGCTAAACGCTATCAAAAACCAAAGAAGGGAGGGAAACCTGATGGGACTGAAGACAATGTTGATTCTGTAGCACCATTAGAAAATAAAACGAGGTGGGTTGTTGTGATACATTATTTCTGCCATTCCTGGTCTGTTTACGTCCCTTGCAACAACATAAGAGAAAGAACTGAAAGATTGAGTATTTCTCTGTAGCATTGAATCTCCCTTGGCGTGGATTAAAGCTGACCCTGAGATGGAATATATTGCTGAGATTCACCTTCATCAGCCCCTACAAATGTGGGTAAGAGACCTGCTCTGACACTTCTTGAAAATATATTATATACATCACAGTCGACTATCTTCTGCTTTCTGCATGGTTGGTTAATGACAAGAAGCATATAAACTATGTCGCTTAGGTGTTATCTAACTGAGTCTCAGTAGTGTGTGTGTGTTGTCCTGTTACTCCTAGCCACCTGAGAAACCAAATTGACTACGGTTTAGGTTTATGATTTCTCACTTGTGAGAGTTTTTGTGACTTCTGATCAGGTCAATCAACTGGAGAAGGACGGAGATGTTTTTGCTCAAGCACAAGCAATTGCATCACTTGAAGCTTTAAAACAACACTCATTTTCCATTGTGAATGCTCTCGATAATATTCTCTTTGATTCCAAGGTTTTATTTATATCTTGCGTACTTACTAAAACAAATTTGAAGATGAAGTTCTCTTCTTTAAGACACTGTTATGACATATAGGTCTTCTGGAGAATACGAATTGAGGCAGCGTTTGCATTGGCTAAAACAGCATCGGAGGTACAGTAAAAGTTGTCCATTTTATTGTTCTGAAGGGATACGATGCATTGTAATCAAATTGGGAACTTGACTTTTGGGATCTCAAAAGAGTGCATACTATTGCCATAACAGTATAGGATCAGGAAATTTATATGTGCAAATAGTTATGTTTGCAGAGGAGATCAAACTAAATCTCTTCATTGATGATAAAAGTTGTGGGAAAAGAATTCTAGTCATCCAGGTGGGAGGAAATGAAAACAGAGCAAAAGTAATAGATAAATGCCCACCTACTACTGAGTTGCAGAAGGAATGGGAGGAATAAAAAAATTACCCTGATCCTCTTCTTTTCTTCATGGATTTTCCGTTCATCTTAAAATTCTTTATTCCTCCCATGTTTACAAATTTTTATTTGTTTTCCTTTGAGATTTTCATGACTGTATGTCTGTTTTGTTAAACTGCAGAGTATGGCATCTTTCATCTTAATTTTATAGCTGCATTTTTTGACTCCTGCACTTATAGCATTTGAAAGAAGTCTGCCCGCAGGAGACTGACTGGGCAGGTTTGCAACATCTAATAAATTATATATATAAAAGTAGGGTTTTCTCTTCTTGTGGTGACACATCAGCAATTTAATTTTCTATAATCAACCAATAGCATTATCAAATTAAACATACATCATATAAGTTAAAGCGACATCATCATCAAAAATTAACCTATTCAAATCTATACGATTGTGTGAAACAAAAAGTAACCTCCCCTCCACTACTTCTTCGATCAATATGTTTAACAAATAAATGATTCTCACCTAATGTACAATTTTGTTTCCGCCTCATCGTTGGTCCATGAGGCCATAATGCATGCTAAACCAGAGGTCAATAATTTTGCCTTATTTCCAAACTTTAAAAAACCGCACCTGCTTTATCATTCTCTCGAAAATTTTCCTTGAAAGGGGGTTCTCAAAAATATCAATATATCAAAATTGATAACTAAAATATCAATAAGTTCATTATTTCATGCAGTCCTTCAAGTAACTATTACTCTTCACGAATCTATTGCAGCCGTTATTACCAGTTTTTTCAACTTTATACAAGACAATAATTCACAATACAATAATTCAATTACTCTACGTTAAAAGACGTTAACTCACTTCCACTGTTAACTTAAATCCCTATATATACGTTTTCTCTTATTACTATGCATTCATTTCTTAAAGTTAAATTTAAGGAAAAAACACAAAAAAAATTATTTGGAATCCCAAAATTTTCAATGTTAAGCATCTTCAAGTTGAAAAGTATTGAATTTTGTTAATCCATTAACGTTTGTACAAAGAAGAAGTATAAGGTTTCACTGTTTCTCTTCCTACACTTACAGCTACAAGAAAATAATTAACACTTATCTTAATTACTGTGAACACACAATTAACTCTCCCAACTCACATCTATATAATCGTCCATGACAACAACTTGTTATATCTCCAATAATTCATCGTAAATTACTATCATATGGCTTCTCAAACACCAAACTCCTCTGCTCTCATTCCAAAAAATATACCTCTCATTGAACTTGTTGTGGGGAAAACAATGCAGCATGTCATGGTCTGCATTTTACGTATGCGGGAGGCATGAAACCCCAAACAGAACGGAGCTCTCATCAGTCTTGATTTCTTATTATTGGATGAAAAGGTAAGAAAGTTGTCTATTATGGGTTTATTTTTGATAAAAAGGATCTAACCAAGATCTCCAGTAAAATAAAGTTCTACCAAACGTTTTTACCTACAAAAAAAATCAAAGTAATTATGTGTCCTACTTTCTTAACGTTTTCTTTCAACAGAAAATGTGCTAATATAGTTTTTTATGTTTCAACTAATGTACTTAATGTACAAATGTTGTTCCCATCAATGTTCAGTACTTTACAAATCCATTTCGCCTATCCATACATAATCAGGAAAACGTAATCCAAGGGTCCATTTACCACCGCCGCATGGAGAAATTCAAAAACCAGCTCTAAGAAGGCAACATTTATATACTTAACAACTTTGAGGTTATCCCCATCTACTCTCACTACAAGTTTATAGATCATCCATTTACTCTCCGATTTCTTGATACAACTACCATCAAGAAAGTTGATGACGAAGTTTCGTTGATTAAAACCGAGAAATTTTGTCTCCAAACTTTAAAACAGTTCCAAACATTAGCGGATACTAACATTCATTTGTTTAGTAATTAAATTCATTCCCTATCAATATTTCTATACATTAAAATTGTATCTATATTTTTTATGTCCTCTCTACTGTATAGATGTGGTAGGACAAATACTGGAAATTAGAGTCTCTAACGTCAAAGACTCAACTTCAGCCCAAAATTATCCTACTACTCTTGCTTGAAGAGTTCGTCTCTAATCTTACAAACATTAATTATTCTCACATCTATAATAACATCTTCTCTAAATTATATTCCAACAACAATAGTACAGTCCGCGTCACCCTTTGGGATGGACAAGCCTCGACTTTTCGTAAAGCACTCCATGACATAGGTGGTTAAAAAGCTGTTGTTGTCTTGACTTGCTTGAACGCAAATACCTTCATAGGTAACAAAACAATCCCAATAATATTTGCAATCAATTTGTATTTACAATGATTGCCCTTTTATTTCTATTACAATTGTCCACATAGTGATTTTAAAATATGATGTTTGACGTATGGGTTCAAATTTGGAACATACATTATTACTAATAAATATTGCCTACCTTTCTCCATCCTCACTACATCTCTCCACACCCATGATTTCATGCGCCACCCTTTTACATCCATAAACAAGTGTTCATAATTAATTACATGGAAACTTTACTTAAACTCACGCAGCTCAACAAAAATATATATGAATTATGGCTTACAAGCTGTAGAAAAGTTCATAACAAGGTAAATAATCTCTCTGACCAGCGTATAATGTCAATATTCATTGCTCTCCATTTAAATATGTTACTACTCCCCTGATACATTTATAACTACTTCTACAATGCATAATGGGAATAGAGAAGAACTCCTCAGCACCTGTCATCCTTCAAGAAAAAAATGTATTAGCCAGTATGGAAACTTGGGATGTTAAAAAAATGGTGGAATACATATCGAGCGGGGCAACCGAGGTATTTAATACTTACTACTTTACCTACGTCTTTTAAAAGGAAAAACATAATTATGAAATAAGAGTTTTATCCTCAAGGAACGAGAGGTGATTTACAAGCTAAAATCACTGCCATTTCTATCCGTAATGGATGGAAATATTTGTCCAGCACTTCATGCTCAAGGAAATTAGAAAGTTACGACGACACCTTGAGATGTTATTCTTGTCATCATAAATAGAGTTGCAAGGTATCTCCTCCGTAAAATAATCAAGCTTGCTATACTATTATACTATGCCCACCAACTCCCCTCTTTGTCCATATAAAATGCAAAGACGACAATTCCATGTTAGAGTTTGTTCTGCAATGACAATAAACATAAGTCAATGCCAAAGTTTACAAAATATGGGTATCTATCTACCCAAGCATGTATCCAGTCATGACCAACTCTATGTTGCTTTATCTCGCGTCACATCAAAATAAGGACTACGAATTTGGAGTGCCACCATACCAAAAGAAGACAAATCAGCCATTAAAAATGTCGTATACAAAAAGATTTTTAATAATCTTCACTATCATGCCACATGTAATTTCATATACAATAAATACCCATATTAATATACGTAAGACTTCAATGTTGTAATTTCAGTGGTTTTATATTCTTTAGAAAGGAACCGAGAAGAACAAGTTCAACCACTTGAACATGGGCCAATATTCATCAAAGTAGTCTCGGCTTTTGACAAAATATTCAGCCAAAATATTGTTCATCAATATTTAAAACATTTCTTTCTTTTTCTGTAATAAATCTTTCATAGTTCTCCCTAAATTTGAAAAAATTTCAACAAAATGACATAAATTAAAAAAGGAACCCGCCGCGTAGTGCGGGCACTCACCTAGTTTTTATAAAAGTAAAAGATTTGATGCAGAGATTGGACTCCCCAAGTGAGATTGGAGCCTTTTTAAATTTGGACCTCTCTTTGGTAACCGGAAGATTCTCATAAAACTGATATTCTTCTTTCAGGCAAAACGACTTCCGCGATTTCCCAGAATACTTTGTGCTTGAGGTAGTGATTTGAGGTAGGGTATGAATTTGATATAGTGTTATGCTATGACCTTGGCTATTAGCTGGTGTTGCTTACTTGCCCTTATTATATGACAGAAACTGTCACTGCTCTGCTTAGTATATAAATTGGGTACCTTCTGAAAAAATTAGGCTACTAATTACGATGTCATAATTAATGATCACCAATGAAAAACACAATAGAAGATTATGGACATCAGGACACAAATATTCAAAACTTCACTCGCGTTCAGTTTTTTTTGGAAAGTTGTTATGCAGACAGGGTGTGATTCTTTCTTTTATCTCTTTCGCCAGCTTTGTTCCGGGGTTCCCATCGTTATTCCCCTGACATTATAAATTTTACCAGTCAGCTATTCTGTTTCACTCGGTTAGTGTCAGTGGCTTTTCGTGTTATTGTTAAGTTTAAGCAATTTCGTCTTTTGAAACTTGACCCTTGTTGTAGAACGTATCTGTAGGGACGCTATGATTAGATTTCCTGTGTTGTAATTTTCATTCTTGTTGCAGTAGTATTAGAATGCTACTCTCCTGAATGTTTGATCTAAATTTATTGTTTTATGTGATGTCCTAGGCCATTCACATGCCATTGTAGGGAAAAGTGTGGCACTCTAACTCGTGATGCCTACGTCCGAATTCGATTCAGTTCGGCCTTGGGCAGACCAAGCACTTAGTCAATTTTAGGTTCTTTCTTTACTTAGTCTTTTTCGAGTTTTTGACAGTTTTATAAGCCCAAAAGTATGCATAAACCGATTCAAGAGGTTTTAGTACAACAAGTTTGCAAAAATGTTCGAATTAAAATGTGCCTAGACCTATTTTATCCCAGTCTTATTTCATCCTTCCTCCCACTCGCCTTGATCTCGCTTATACTTAGCCACTTTTATGATCCTTGGGTAATTCACCTACAATCACGCAGATTGGGTAAGCAATTGAATTGCTTAGTGAGTCGGTCATTCCGTCCCACTAGGCCAAACCAGAAAAGCATCAAACAATAACACAATCAAGTCAGAGATAACATTAATCATGCACAGAGTCCAGCATATTCATGCTCAGAGTCCGATCAGATATGTTGTCTTAGTTACCTGGATTCACCCGAATCAACCAAAACACCAATCATGAACGGAAAATAGTACATATTCATCCAATCAATCAAGCAATCCTAACTCATCTAAGACTTAATCCCACTTTTGCACAAAACAAACCCAGAATCACCTCAACGGTCCCGAAAACTCACATTTGCCTTAGCCTTTTCTGACACCGCTTAATGCGATTTCCCACTTAGGTTACTCGGATCCGGTTTTGATCGATCTTGATCCGTTCTTTCCCTTGCTCGATTCGACAGAAATCGATCTTAGAGCTCCTTCACAACAAATCTCGTTTTACTTAGAGTTTTTCGTGAATTTCTTAGGCTGCGGCGGTTTTTAGCTCTATTTATAGGTTTTGGGTGAAAAACTCTAACCCTAAACCGCCCAGGATGAGCTAAATTCAAGCACACCTGAATTCGATCAAATCCAAACCCATGGACACTTAAGCCTTGGACCGATCCATGAACGATCCAACTACTTTCCACTATCACTCCCTTGGTTCGGACACTCAACTCCCTTGTCAGAATTTCCCACTGTTTGTCCCGAATTTCCCATTGCCTTGTCCGAAATGCACATGGCCTTGTCCGAATGGCACATGGCCTTGTCTGAATCCCACAGACTTGACTGTTCACACCTTATTCGGCCAAAAACCCTCATCTTTTCCCTTTTTTCCCACATAAATTCCTTTGTCCCTTAAACCCATTCGGAATCACCCGAAGGGTCCGCGAAACGCGGGTGTTACAAGTCTCCCCCACTTCAATGGATTCGTCCTCAAATCTAGACATGTGATGGTCCAACCTTTTGCTTCTCAAATAACTTAGGAAAATTTTTCTTCATTCTGACTTCTGGTTCCCACGTGACCTCAGTTTCCCCATCACAGTCTCATTCGACTTGTACCATCCTTGTTTTCTTCCTTCGGTCTGCCTTGACCTTCTTATCTAAGATCCGAACTGAAATTCCTTCAATAGTCATGTTTTCCCTTAAGTTCCTTGGAGGTTCGACTACCACTCGTTCCAGGGGCAGTGCTAACTTATAGGCTATTTTCCCAATCCTTTCTAGAATTTCATAAGGTCCCATATACCTTGGTGTTAACTTAGCTGATCGCGTTGAACGTTCCTTTCCCTTATATGTGACTGTCTTAAGATAGACCAAGTCACCTACTGCGAACTCAAGTTCCTTCCTTCTCTTATCCGCATAACTATTTTGCCTATCTTGGGCTTGTTTCATGTTGAGCTTGACCATTCTCAACTTTTATGTGGTATCCTCTATGAAATCTCGCCCATTTATGCTTCGCTCCCCCACTTGAGTCCAACACAAAGAGGTTTGACACGGTCGTCCATATAGTGCCTCATATGGAGACATTCCAATACTTGCGTGATAACTATTGTTATACGCGAATTCGGCTAAGGGTAAGTGCTCATCCCACTTATCTCCCCAATCCAACACACTTGCCCACATCAAATCCTCAAGTGTTTGGATGGTTCGTTCTGGCTGACCGTCTGTTTGTGGATGGTAAACCGTACTTGTATGGACTCTAGTCCCCAAATTTGTCTGAAGCGTTTTCCAGAACGCTAAACAGAACTTGGCATCCCGATCCAACATTATGCTTGCCGGTGCACCATGCAACCGAACAATCTCCCTCACGGTACATCTTGGTTAATCCAGGATGGATCGCCAACTTAGACTGATGTGCTTCCTTAAGGATTTCTTCCCGCAATCTCTGATCGTTTGGAACACACACTCGACCATGAACCAGAATCGTCCCATTATTCGAAATCTGGTATTGGGTACTATCGTTCTTTGCTACCTTGTCCAGATTTTTATCCTTTTCTTGGGCAATCCGTACCCGACTTAGCAAATCTGTTTGGTCCGCTGCACCTAAGCCCAAAGGTTCCTCTTCAACCGTTAAGGTTGCTAGACTCAATGTCCCAACCATGCTAATCAATCACTCCATCTCTCTTTCTGAGTCCACGTCCACCATTTTCCTACTTAGTGCATCAACCACTAAGTTTGCCTTTCTCGGATGGTAGTCTATGTTCAGGTCATAGTCCGCGATGAGTTCCATCAATCGCATTTGCCTTAGGTTTAGATCTGGTTGAGTGAAGATGTACTTCAAACTCTTATAATCCGTGAACACTTGGACCTTCCCACCATAAAGGTAGGATCGCCATATCTTTAAGGCGAAAACCACTGCAACCAATTCCAAGTCATGAGTGGGGTAATTCACTTCATGCTTCCTTAACTGTCGTGATGCATAAGCAATCACGTTCCCATGTTGCATCAATACACAACCTAATCTCATTCGTGATGCGTACGTATACACCACATAAGGTTCATTCGGTTTTAGCAAGGCCAGAACTGGAGTACTCGTTAGCATTCCCTTAAGCTTTGAGAAACTCCCTTCGCACTCCTCATTCCATTTAAATGGAACATCCTTCCCAGTAAGTTGGGTCATAGGCTGCGCCATGCTCGCAAAGCCTTTAACAAAACGTCAGTAATACCCAGCCAATCCAAGGAAACTCCTTACCTCGGATGCGTTCAAGGGTCTAGGCCATCCTGAAATGGCCTTGATCTTTTCCGGGTCCACGAACACTCCCTTATCCGAGACCACATGACCCAAGAACCCAATTTCCCTTTGCCAAAATATGCACTTACTCAGCTTCCCAAACAACTTGTGTTCCCTTAGCTTCCCCAAAACCGTCCTTAAGTGACCTTGATGCTCTTCCGGCGACTTAGAGTACACCAGAATATCATCTATGAAGATGATCACGAATTCTTCCAAGAATTCTCTGAACACATCGTTCATCAATTTCATGAAGGCTGCTGGAGCATTGGTCAACCCGAATGGCATGACCACGAACTCAAAGTGTTCATACCTTGTCCGGAAGGCTATTTTCCGAACATCAGGCTCCGCAATTGGGATTTGATGATACTCTGAAGCCAAATCGATCTTTGAGAACCAGGTAGCACATCTGAGTTGGTCCAACAACTCATCTATCCGTGGAAGAGGGTACCTGTTCTTTACCGTTACTCGGTTCAGCCCACGATAGTCTATGCACAACCTGAATGTGCCATATTTCTTCTTAACGAAGAGCAATTGTGCACCCCAAGGTGAACTACTTGGGCGAATGAATCCCTTATCCATCAGTTCACTAAGCTGCCTTTTTAACTCGGCCATCTCTGCCGGTGCAATCCGGTAAGGTGTCTTAAAGATTGGAGTCGTCTCGGGTTCTAACTCGATCGTGAAAGGATCAGATCGAGATGGTGGTAAACCCTTAACTGCCGCGAACACATCCTCCAACTCATTCACCACCGAAATGTCCTTAAGTTTTGTGTCCATCCCTATTTTGGCAGTTGTGATCGTAGCTAAGTACGCCTCACATCCTTGTTCGACCATCCGTTCTGCTTGGATAACCGAAATGATCAGATTCTCTGAAGTGGGTCGGATTCCCTGAAACACCAACTGATTCCCACCATTTTCAAATTTCACTCGACCACGATGACAGTCTAAGTGTGCCTTTTCCTTCCGAGCCAATCCATTCCCAAGATCACGTCATAAGACTTCACTTGGCAGATCACCAGATCAACTGGCATGCTCACTCCCTCTATGAGCACTAGGACGTTCCAGACATTACCCAAGATGTTCATCACTTGCCCACCAGCGGCTCAGACTAGCCCTTTACCTTCCTCGGATTCCCTCTGGAACCCTTCATTACCTATCATTCATGGGTGCACAAAACAGTGTGTTGCCCACGAATCAAACAGTACATTGGTTGCCACACCACCCATTTTTACAGTTCCTACACATTTTCTATAATGCTAAGGACCCTATAACACGCAACAAGCAAGCAAGTTCACCAAGAATGGGCGTGCAGTGTTCGGGCGTACAATAAAGAGTGAGAAGACTCACCGGTTATTGGGCGTGCAGTGTTCTGATCTGATGGATCTGCAACCATCGAATAAGCCCTTGGCACCAACGTTTGCCTATTTGGCGGTGGTGGCAGTACTTCACTTGCCCGTTTCCCTGAAGACTGCTCCAACTTTGGACAATGCGGTCTGATGTGCCCAACTTCACCGCAGTTGTAGCACACCTTGCATCACCAACTCGAATTTCCTTTCCCCTTGGGTCCTCTTTCGGGCAGTCCCGAATCTTATGCTCCGTGCTACCGCATCAGAAGCATGCACCAGAAGCAAATATGAATGTACCAGAATGCTCCTTCCCGCAGACCTTGCACGTACTGCGGGTAGCCAACGGCTTCGCGGACCCATTCCCATCCACTTTCTTGAATCTGGGTCCCGAAACACTTCCTGACTGGACTTGCGTTACAGTCTGTACCCGCTTCCTTTCCCCAGCCACCTTGGCTTTTTCCAGCCCATTTTCCAATTGTGCGGCCTTCTCCACCAACTCGGCAACCGAGTTGTAATTTCGGACCTGACAAACGTTCCTAAGTTCAATCTGCAGTCCGCGCATGAAGCGACAAACCTGGACCTTCTCATCATCCAACTCACGACCCGCATATCGCCTCAGGTTGTTGAACTTAGTCTCATATTCCCTCACGGACATGGATCCTTGGCAAAGATCTAGAAAGGCTCCCTCAAGCCGATCAAACACTTCCGGTGGGAAGTATTTTGCCCTAAAATCCTTACCGAATGTTTCCGAGCTGCAGTTCGAGTTATCCATTCTTCCCGAAACGCCTTGCCACCAATTATGCGCGTCCTCTTCCAGGTAGTGGACCGCAATATTCCTCTTAAACTCTTCCGGACATCGGATAGAGTTGAAGTTCCTTTCAAGTCAACTCCGCCATTCATCTGCCTCGATAGGCTTAGCACCTCATGAAAAGAATTTGGTGCCTAATTTCTGCATGTGATCCATCATTTTCAGGTATGATGGAGTAACCGCAGAGTGTGTCTCTTCGACCACGTTTTCCACCGGAACCGGAATCACCCGCGGTGGTACTGCTGCAGTAGGCACTACAACAGGAAGTCTTTTCAAGACTTGGGTCAAAAAAGCAAACACCTCACTCATCCCAATCGGATTCGCGGGTACCAGCACTCGCGTTGGGATGTTCACTTCTTTCCACACTTTGATTATCCACGCTTTGGACATCCTCATCCTCGGACCTACCCATCACAGCTCGGGAAGTCGCCTCATTACCCACATTCCTTCTGATCCGATTACTTCTGGCCATCTACAATGACCAAATTCACTAAGTTAGTCCCTCTTACTAACTTAGTTCAATTGACACCCATATTTCTACTTATAAACCTTACCGCGAGACCTTGGCGCTAGGAGGATGGACTTTAATTCATCTAACCCGTTTATGATTACCCGACTATCATATAACCAAACCGCGCTCTGATACCAACTTGTGGCACCCTAACTCGGGATGCCTACGTCCGGATTCGATTCAGTTCGACCTTGGGCAGACCAAACACTTAGTCAATTTTAGGTTCTTTCTTTACTTAGTCTTTTTCGAGTTTTTGACAGTTTTATAAGCCCAAAAGTATGCATAAACCGATTCAAGAGGTTCTAGTACAACAAGTTTGCAAGAATGTTCGAATTAAAATGTGCCTAGACCTATTTTATCCCAGTCTTATTCCATCCTAACCCTAAACCGCCCATGATGGGCCAAATTCAAGCCCACCTGAATTTGATCAAGTCCAAACCCATGGGCACTTAAGCTTTGGACCGATCCATGAACGACCCAACTACTTCCCACTATCACTCCCTTGGTTCGGACACTCAACTCCCTTGTCCGAATTTCCCACTGTCTGTCCCGAATTTTCAGGGACTTGTCCGAATTTCCCTTGTCTTGTCCGAAAGACACATGGCCTTGTCCGAATCCCACAGACTTACTGTTCACACCTTATTCGGCCAAAAACCCCCCATCTTTTCCCTTTTTCCCTACACAACTTCTTTTGTCCCTCGAACCATTCAGAATCACCCGAAAGGTCCGCGGAACGCGGGTGTTACAAAAAGCCCACGAGAAGCTGTTGAATTTATCTTACAGCTTCTGAAGGTATACATCTTCATAAGTCTATTTTGTTTTAATGAGGGTAACTTTTGTGAAACCCTTGTAGCCTACTGGTATAGCTTTCTAAATTTCTTAAAAAGATGCGTATTTATGCGCTGCAGTGGTTTCTTCCATGTATATATGATTTGAATACTTTGCTTGTCTCTAGTCCATATTATCATCTTTCCTGATTTCGCCCTTTTTCCATTTTTTGTAGTACAATGACAATAGTGGAAATCCGTATTCTGATGTATTCTGGCTTGCTGTGCTTGGAGCTCTGTTTGATTCTTATTCAGTTTATATGCAAATTTGTAAATTCTGAATTCAATATACCAGCGTTGTTACATCCTTTATTGCTCAAATACTTCTTGCTTTTTTGTTTCCCTGGCAGAGTCTAACGTTTTTGGCCCCTCTTCTGAAGCGCATTGACAGACTCTTGCAGTTTGACAGGTAACCTTGTTATGTTTTCGCTTTGATAGGTTTTAACAGAACTTATTACTGAGAGCTTGTTGGAGATTTATATATTAGGTTGATGCCAAGCTACAATGGGATCTTGACAGTTAGTTGCATCCGAACGCTGGCACAGACTGCGCTCAAGCTTTCTGATTCCATCAGTTTCGTAAGTTCTTTCCTTTTGCCTTATTCTCCAAGTGCTCCTTATAAGATAAGTACGAACGCCGATAGCGTTAAAAGCTTTCAATTTACTGAGTTCAGGAACATATCTGTAAGCTTATCGAACCTTTCCAAAATTCAGATACAATATTGCAAGTTCGTGTAGAAGCAAGTAGGGCACTTCTTGACATTGAGTACCAATCCAAAGGCATAAATTCTGCACTATTGTTGTTTATGAAATATGTCGTAGAAGAATCATCTTTGAGAGGTTGGTTACATTCTCTTGCTAAAGCGTAGCAGTTTTCTGTTTCTGGTAGAGTTCATCTATTGCTTTTTATATACTTGGCTTTTGATTACAGGCCAGGTGAAATTGTGTGTACACACAATGCGGTTATGTCAAATAGCAGTTGGATATAACTCAGAGGATTGCGTTGACACTATTAGTCTTCTGGATTTGCTGAATCTATTCAAGAGCCATGTAGTATTCAACAATGAATTTCTTCGCAACTACTTGTTCTGCATTTTTCAAATTCTCGCTGGAAGGTCTGTGGCCTTTAAATTTGATTGTCTGACAGATTATTTCACAAGTACTCATTTTCTGTGGTGAATATGTTTCTTTAATTATTATGGCTGCCTGTAGGTAGCAGTTAAACTAAAGGATTTTATAAATTTCAGTCGTTCTTGATCTAAAGAATTTCTGTAGTGAAAACTATTTCGACGGACAAAATTTGTCTCCTTCTCTTTTACCATATGTACTGCTATTCCTAGGTGAGGCGTCCTTATGACAAAATTAAGAGTCATAATTATAATGATTTTTAGAAATTTTCTAGCTGATGCATCGTTTTAGTGTACATTAGTTTGCTTCCTTTAACCATGTTTTGTTTGGAATCCAAGTGTCTTCATTTTGAGAGTAGAGGGAATCTTTCTAGGTCTGCTTCTGCTCAAGTTAACACCATTTTATTGACATTCAAAAAGAATATACTTACTGTTATCTCATTTTCAGGCCCCCAGCGTTATTTGGAGTGCCCAAAGAAAAACCTTTGCAGCTTGTTGATGTGGAGGTCTGCATCGAGCCGAATAATGTATTTTCTGTTCCTGGAGCAGAGGCAGGGGGGCCTTCACTTTTGGCACTGGGAGATGCAAAAGGAAAATCGCTGGATGTTGCTCCTTTTGGTGTTTCAATTAGATCACAGGAAATGTTCATGCCTATTGTTTCTAAGCGTATGAGACACAGCCTCTTGAGCCTCGCATGGAAAGTCATAACCAACCTTTGCATGAAAACCCTATTAAACATAAAGAGTGTGTCTCAAGGAATCAAATACAAAGAAGTAAGGAATAAGGAAGAGGAAATGGGCCAAATGAAAATAAGGTTTGGTCAAGAAAAAGGCCAAGGAAGTAAGGCCTGGTTCAAGGAGCAAAAAGGGCCGAGAGGGAGAAAGGCCTGGTCCGAGATGTGCGAGATGGGCCGAGAAGAGCACGGCCTGGTCCGAGGAGAAGAAGTGCGCCTGGTCCGAGAAAGAAAGGCGCAAGATGGGCCGAAGAAATCTCGGCCTAGGACGCGTCTTTGGGCCGAGCTGGACCAGAAGCTGGACGAGAGAGGCCTCGAACTCGGCGCAGCCCACCTGCTCCCGCGTACGGAACGCGGTCTTCCCGAGAAGGCGTTGCGCACACCCCAAAGCGTGGATCTCAGGGCACTGGTGATCCGAACCATGAAAGTGACAGCTGAGGAATGTGGGGACCACGTCTAGGCCTTAGAGTAACCAACGCCCCAGCTGATTTTGCAGGTAGCTGTTGAAGACTATGTGGGACCTGCCTGGAACGCATGCGCCCTGACACATGGGACCACCACGCCGGGACCACTTCTCAAACGGTCTTCTCGGGTCCAACGGCTCCTTCAAGATATTTTGGGGCCCTCCTCTTCCTTTATCACCTATATATACATGTATGAATGCACAAAAATAGATATGGGATTCTAAGCAATTAAAATGTATAATTTTCTCATTCATTCTCTTACAAATTTACATACATTCTACATATTATTCTCTTAAAATTCTTACATGGTAACAGAGCATTAGAGATCCTAATCTCATTCTACTTCTAGTCTCAAAACTCTATTCTTTTCACTAATCTCAAAATTTTCGAGAAATTTTCTCAAAATCTCAATTTTTCGATAAAACCATTATGAAATCCAACAAAGGGGCATGTATACCAGTAATTCTCAAGGGGCCTAACTATATGCTATGGTCAAGGACTGCAAGAATGATCTTGTGCAGCCGAGGACTATGGAGTCATGTAGAGCCACCACAAGAAAAAGGTTTGAATGTCACAGATAAGGGAAAAGAGAAGGAAAGTTCTTCCGACATGATAATCATCGATCAAGATAAATGGTTTCAAGAAGATCAAACGGTAATGGCTATCATAACTGCATCTCTTGATCCACATCTTCTTGAATCATATCTCTTTTGTGAAATCGCAAAAGAATTGTGGGATACTCTTAAGAGAGTATATACAAATATTTCCAACCTTACTAGAGTATTTGAGGTTAAAAGAGCCCTCAATACTCTAAGTCAAGAAGACATGGAATTTGAAGACTATTTTGGAAAATTACGGGTTCTTTGGGCTGAGCACGAGATGTTAAGGCCAAGCACAATGGATCCACTTGTCCAAAACGAACGAAAGGAGCAAGATAAAGTGTTCGGGCTACTTGGAGGCTTGCATCCTTGCTACAATAACCTCGTGAAGTCCATACTAAGGGAAAAGAAGCTTCCAACGGTAGATGAGGTGTGTGCTCAAGTACAAAGAGAAAAAGGAAATATTGGACTCATTAATAGCAAGAAAGACTTAATCATCGCACACAAGGTAATGTACAAAAATGAAGACAAAAGGAACATGGTGTGTGAGCATTGCAAGAAAAAGGGACACACAAAGGAGAAATGTTGGATTCTCAATCCTCATCTCAAACCCAACAAGTAGAAAGAACAAAGAGCAAACATTGCTCAAGAAGAAATCGGAGGAGAACCGGCGGAAAACTCAAAATCCGGAGGAGGGGTCACGGCAATGAGTGAAAAATCCCATGGTGCGATTGTAAGAAGGTCGGACCTTGATGAAGTTATTCAAGCCATTTCCAACTTAAAAGATTCCAGTATCTCTAATCTCTCTAAAACTCCAATTAATTCCTTAATCGTTGATTCCGGTGCTTCTCACCATATGATAAGTAATCCTAGGTTGATAAAGAACATAAAACCAACCATAGGAAATGTTATTATAGCTAATGGTGAAAAAGTCCCAATTAATGGTATAGGAGAATTGGAAATATTTGATAAGAAAACAAATGTCTTTTATATGCCTAAATTTAACTCTAATCTTCTTTCGGTTAAGAAAACCACATCCGATTTAAATTTATATGCTATATTTGGGCCTAACCATGTACAATTTCAGGATATTGAAAGTGAAAAACCCCTTGGAGAAGGAATAACCAAAGATGGGTTATATGTTCTAGAGGGAAAATCGGCTCCAAAGGATTCACGATATGTGTCCATTAGTAATTTAGATTCTAATGTTGGTTCTTGTTTTAATGCGGTATGGCATGCTAGGTTGGGTCACCCCCATTCTAGAGCCTTAAATTTAATGTTACCTAAAAACTCATTTGATCATAGTTCTTGTGAGGCTTGTATTCTAAGAAAACATTGCAAATCGGTTTTTCCGAAATCTAGTACTATTTATGCAAATTATTTTGATTTAATTCACTCGGATGTTTGGACCTCTCCTTGTGCCTCTAGAGATAACTTAAAATATTTTGTGACTTTCATTGATGAAAAATCAAAATACACTTGGGTAACTTTAATGGCATCTAAGGATCGAGTTTTTGATGCTTTCATCAATTTTCAAAATTATGTGACTAACCAATTCAATTGCAAAATAAAGGTACTACGATCGGATAACGGAGGCGAATATACAAACACCAAGTTCAAAGATCACTTGAATAAATGTGGAATAATTCATCAAACAAGTTGTCCACATACTCCACAACAAAATGGTGTGGCGGAAAGGAAAAATCGACATCTTATGGAAACTTCAAGATCAATGATGTATCACATGAAAGTTCCTAAAAGATATTGGGGAGATGCGGTATTAATGGCTTGCTACCTCATAAATCGACTTCCAACCAAAATCTTAAATGATTTATCACCATATGAGGTACTTAATGGTACAAAACCGTTTATTAACCACTTAAGAATATTTGGATGTGTGTGATATGTCTTAATTCCAGGAGAATTACGGAATAAGCTTGATGCCAAGAGTACAAAATGCATATTCCTTGGATACTCAACTACACAAAAAGGGTACAAGTGTTTCGATCCAATGAATCACCGAATCTATGTCTCTCGGGATGTAAAGTTCATCGAAGATCAAGGATACTTTGCTACACCAAATTGGGATGAACTCAAAGATCTTACTAATACCACTCAAGATAGGAATGAGAGTTTGCGCATGCTCCTTCAACAAATTGGTGACAAGGAAACAATTACCACAAACATCAAAGAAGAGATGCCACATCAACATACCTTCGATAATGAAGAAAATGAACTCACATCCGTTGAGATTGAGCAACCAATGGAGGAAACAACTTCCCCTTCTTCCTTGGAGGTACCAACATCTCAAACTCCATCTATGGAAATTCCTCTAAGACGAAGTACAAGACCTCGTAAAGACCCCTCCACAAGGCTAAAATCTCGGTTTTGATACAATACAAAGTCCGAGGCACATCCTATCCAAAAGGTAAGTTCTCTTGACCTTGTTTCTCAAGATCATAAGGCTTTCCTTGGAAAAATTGCACTTGAACAGGTTCCGAAAAGCTATGATGAAGCTAAAACTCGAAAAGAATGGCGTGATGCAATTACGGATGAATGCAATGCGATGGAAAGAAACCACACATGGGATCCGGCAATTTTACCACCGGGAAAACGGGCAGTCACATCTCGCTGGATCTTTACCATCAAATATAAGAGTGATGGGAGTATCGAACGGTACAAATCCCGTTTGGTGGCTAGAGGTTTCACACAAACCTATGGACAAGACTACACCGATACATTTGCACCCGTTGCAAAACTTCATATGGTACGTGTGCTTCTATCTTTGGCTACAAATTTAGGTTGGGAGCTATGGCAAATGGATGTCAAGAATGCGTTCTTACAAGGCGAACTTGAAGATGAAGTATACATGCATCCACCTCCCGGATTAGAAGGTATGATAAAACCCGGGGAAGTCCTACGTCTTCGAAAAGCTATATATGGCCTTAAGCAATCCCCTCGGGCTTGGTACCATAAGCTTAGCTTCACACTTCGGGATCGAGGCTTCCACAAATCCGAGTCGGATCACACACTATTTATCTCCAATGGACCAAGTGGCATCATTGTGGTTCTCATTTACGTAGATGACTTGATCATTACCGGCAATGACAAGGATGGTATTTCTTCCACTAAGACTTATCTTAAGAGTATATTTGATATTAAAGATCTTGGTGAACTAAAGTATTTTCTAGGCATTGAAGTATACCGCTCTTCGGAAGGTCTATTTCTTTCCCAACGAAAATACACTCTTGATTTGCTTGGTGAAATAAGAAATTTAGGTTCAAGATTTGCTTCCACACCACATGGCTACAAGGTCAGTCGAAAGGGGGAGAAGAATGATGAACCATACACGGATGCACCTCACTACCAAAGACTTGTCGGAAAACTCATATACTTGACAATCACAAGACCGGATATATGTTATGCGGTGAATCAAGTGAGCCAACATATGCAAAGTCCAACATTGCATCATTGGAGCATCATGGAAAGAATTCTTCGGTACTTAAGAGGAAGTCAAGATCGTGGTATTTGGATGGGCAAGAACAACAATACCGAGATTATTGGATATTGTGATGCAGATTGGCAGGTGATCGCAATGACCGAAAATCGACCACCGGATATTGCACATTTATTAGGGGAAATTTGGTGACATGGAAGACCAAGAAACAAAAAGTAGTAT
>JAKUCM010000602.1:0-28375 GCA_023374145.1 Lepidium sativum
CAAGCTTCCAATTTTTACCCAAATTTTAAGCTACAAACTTTTGAGACCCAATATGTTAGAATTGAAACCAAATAAATTAATATCAGATTTTTAAAGCTCGAAGTCAAAATCATCTGTTTGTCACAAATTAATGAGCTCAACAAACAACTAATGAATTAAATGCAGAAAGATAGCCGAGAGCAGTGGGGGTCAACATTTTTTTTTTGAAAAACCATATAAATTTAATCTTAAAAAATGTCAATACAACTAGCTATATTAAAGACATACCCTACGCTCACTCATATTTTAGAAAATTTGTATCACAATTTCATTGGTCACACTATCAAGTACCTGTTTTTCAACAGAACAATTTAGACAATCACTAAAAAAATATATCTCCAATACGATTTCACAAACTAGTCTTCACGATATTGTAACTCTTTTATTTTCTTGTAACATTGAACTAAACATTTCGAATACAACATCAACTAAAAAAGTGATTAGAAAGTAATGAATACAAAAATAGAATTAAAATAAACTTGCCTTTTAAATACTTTTTGTGTCTCTATTTAACACTTCAATCCTTCCTTATGCAACTTGAATATTAGCAAGCATAAATCAAATAATAAGTTCTTAGCAGAGATCAAATAATAGGTTATAAGTTTATTGATTTTTATGAACAAACATAAAATAGAAGAAAATGACCTAAAAGGAAAAAGAATTAACAATTGATTAACTAGAGTTAAGTAATACATATGGATATACATTTAATTTGTATTGGACTAATTAATTTTTAAGTAGACTAAACTTATATTTGATGGGTGTCAACAAAATTTTATGAGAGGGGTTAATTATCAAAAAAGTTAACATATATAAATAAATTGTAAAAACTTTATGGGTAATATGACACCCTCCCTCCTCGATGCCTCCGCCCCCGATAGGCATAAGCACCACCTATCTTCATCAGTGTCTCATGCCTTCCCTTCTCAACAATAACACTGTTTTTCACAACCGCAATTTGTTCTATTCACCATAACTCCATCAAGTGCGTCCTGAACCACACTCTCAGATTATGCGTCCAATGCACTAGTAACTTCATGCTTCTGACCGCCTCATAGCTGAACACCACACGTTCTTCTCCCACCAATGGAACAAAAATATCTGTTGTTTAGATAATCCAGAAGGGATAGTCAAGAATAAATCTCGAAAGATCCAGACATCTAGTAGCATCGGGTTACAGAAACTAACATGTCCAAATTTGATATCGCCGTAAATGTTTTGTAACGTTGTGGTTTTGGAGATGAGATGAAAAGCTGAATAGTATACGAGAATTGAGGCCTGGACTGGTAAGTTCTTTGAGGAGATGTTGGAAGAGTTTGAGAAAAATGGAAGTTACTTAGACCGGATTAAAGACTGTTGTGTTTTTGGAGCGTGAAAAAAAAAGAGATAATAAGGAGAAGAATGAGATGACTTCAATGGAGAGATCAAGTGTGACCAAACGTGATTGTGTAGGGCATGAAAATCTGGTTGGATCTGGTTAAGAAAACGAGGAGAACAATATGAGAATTAAAACGAGAAAGAAAGCTATTGGATTTTAGTGGAGCTTTAGTTTCTTGTGGCGGAATTAAAGTTTTTGATTCCTAATAAGATTCTGGCTAGTGAAAGTGAAGATTACAGTATTAGAGAGAAAGTAGGAGAAGATTTGACGAGTTCAAGTATGCTTGATCAATAGTCTTCTCTAAAGTAGACTCGATGCTCTTGATTGTCCTTTGCTTCATTTGATCTCGACTTTGCTTATGCTCATTCTTTCTTGGAGTAGAAGATTTCGGCCCTCCTCTCTTCTCCTCCTTTCTCTCTAATATACAGTATGAAGATGAAGATGATAAGGTTACATGTATAATCATGGAGAAGCTCGAGGCAGTCGTTTGTATCGTGAACCTTCCTGATCTATTTTCCGGTATGATGATTTGTTTCCATCTTTGTGCAGACGCAATTCGAGTCTTGGGAAAGATTGTTTAACAACTAGTATGAAAGACTCAAGCTTCCTAATTTGGATTCTCTGTTTAAAGATTGCCAAAAAGTGTTGATGAAGATATAGAGCTGAAGCTAGCAGAGAAGAAGCAATGTGTTTACAGATCGGTTTCTGCGGATTATGACTCATTTTCGAAGACGAAAGGAATTATATTTTGCTTAGGAAAAGGCGTATGAGAAGGGATTATAAATTTGAAAGATTAGTAATTGAATCTTACTTAGTTAATTCTGGATTTTTGGTGTTTTTGATGTTTTTCTTATAAACCACAACAATGTAGCGTCTTACACACTCATCACACAAAGTTAAACAAATATATTTCTCATCTGTAATGACATAATTATACATAAAATCTTTAAATTTCTCAATATAGAAATCTTTAGAGCACAGAGAACTTCTCATGGGTTCTTAGAAAAAAAAAACAAAAAAGACAAAAAAAAAATTAAAACACAGAGCCAATCAGGATCTACATTATTTTGTTTTTTTTTTTTTCCTTAAGAACTCCCTTTTCCTGAACCTCTGATGCAGGTGCTCTAATACCACACACATCAAGAGTTCATAGATGTGGGGTTCTTAGAAAAAAAAAACAAAAAAAAAAAAAATTAAAACGCGGAGCCAATCAGGGGGTCCGCCACGTGGCGGATCCGTCTCCTGCAAGCGCTTCTGTAAGAGTCGGGTCCGTCACGTGGCGAACCCTGATTGGCTCCGCATTTTTTTTTTTTTTTTTCTAAGAATCCCCCGATGAAATTGTTTGATGTGGACGCTCTAATGTACGAGTTGAATATAATGTTTCAAAATATTACACCCTCCCTTTCACAATAAGTATTATCGTTTTAAGATTATTATTTCGTTTCAAAATAAGTGTCGTTTTATATTTGTTAGGTAACTTTTAGGATAAATTTTCCAATTTAACTTCATTATTAACGAATAAAAAAATAATATCAAGACTCAACTAGTTTATAACGATATAATAGAATTTTAATATGTTTTTTTTTTTTAATTTATGTAAAAAATGTTAGAACGACACTTATTATGAAAGAGATGGAGTAATATCCATAAAACTTTAACAGAATAAATATTTTTTTAAAAAGAATTGAAAATAAATTAAAGATTCAAGATAACACATACCATAAACCAAATAAACATGAATATCAACGAGTCTCAACGCCGTATTCACATTTGTGAATGTGAGACAGAAACACATTAACCATAAAAGTTCAATAACAATACTTAAAACCTTAATGCAAGTTTAAAATATTGTGTCAATTAAAACGCCTAAAATATATGAAAAGTAAAAATGCAAATTCTTCTACCCTACAATTTTAAGAATATGTAAACACATAGTCAAACAACAGATATAATTTCGTTCATTTATAACATACAAAATGCTCTTTAAACTCTTCAACATTACAACTTATACTATGTGATTCCGTGTTTAGTGCTACTAATTTTTTTAAGTAATTTAAATATTGCCGAGAATATATATAGTTTATACGTATATAACATATTTTCTTAAATAAAATGAAAATAAATCTAGTCGGAAATAAAAAAATGAAAATAAATCTTGATGATATGTATTTTCTATTTTTTGATCCAATGTTGACAAAAAAGAATTACTAAACTAATCATACATGAGTATAATATAAAGCAATCAAATTAATTTGGCAATTTCTAAAAGAAATTTAAGTAGAATACATGTTACCACCACACTTGCCTATTCCACCTAAAATGATTTACGTAACATATTTATATAAGTTTCCTACAGTTAACTTATTGATTATAGTTTTGACTTTTAGTATTGACATGTCCATTTTTACATACCAAATTTATATCAACATTTCAAATATTTAGTAATTATTCCATTTAATCAGTTCTTACATATACATAAACTAAATTTTACATAATAATACCATAATTCTAAATATAGTAAATTATAAAGTTTTGTGGTATTAGAAATGTGTGTCTGATAAATGTTTGATTTTGTTTTTCATTTTTGAAGCGCAGATTCATGTTGCAATAATATATTAAGTTTTGAAAAAGCTAAGTTATGGTCTAAGTTTACTTCAGTTGTCATTGGAAATTCTCGAATAGATCAATGATAAATGCATTAATGTTTTTTTCACAATTATGAAATGGATTCAAAACAATAAATTAACTTTTGAAAAAATAAATGAAACAATTAAACTCATTAATCTATGCTTTAGAAGGAATAAAATGAGAATTTAGTAGATAAATATAATCTTGATCACGATATATTTATATGCACCACATCAAATCAGTTTTTTGTACGAAACACACATATTAGCTAACTCGACTCAGTAAGCTCTTCTTTGCGGTTAAAGAAATTGGGAGTCTTATGAAGAATGACAAAAATGATGAAACTCACGAAAATGCAATAAGTTGCTCCACTTTTCAAAAGATCTTCATCACTGTATTTCATCATTCATCTCTTTGTTTGACATTTTATACATAAGAATACGATCATGATGGTTATTTGGATTTGACTGGAGCTCATTGTACTTTTAATTCTATTGGATTAGAGGTCTGTGAGGGTGAGAAAATGCAGTTGTGGTTCATGATGCTTTGCCAACTTTACACTCATGCATGTATTTATATCGTCTTTGTATCACATTTCATGATTTTCATTGCGATACTATATGCTTTTGGTGGACTCCTAATTGCCTTACTTTCGTTACTATTTTTCTCTATTAAAGTAAATAAAATCTTTTTGTTTGGCAATTCATATTAAATATTAAATATATTTATAATTGTTTTTAAGTATCTTTTTGAAAATTTACTAATTACTTGATATTCATCACCAACATAGAATCACGTATAATATATTATGTTTGATGAAAACATTTCTCCCTACTATTACTCGTACATGTACATTTTTCTTACTTTGTATATATGTTGAAATCATAAATACTTAGAGAAAATATATTAGTTATGTATTTTAGAGAAAATGTATTATAATTTTTTTTAGAAGATACTAGACATGGAACATCGCGATGCGAGTTTATCTTCAAACTCAATTATGTAATAAAATTATAAAAAATAATATTTTAAAATACATAAAAATACTGCAAAATTATGAATCATTAGATTTTGATACATGGAATAATCTCGTTGATTATTATCTTTGCGACCCAACTTTATATAAATGTATTTGTGATTACTTTTATTTTATAATTATAAATAAAAATAATTAATTAGAATCAATTGTAAATAGAGATATATATTTCATGATAAATATAAATATTAAAAAAACAAAAAGATATCTTAAAATATACAGAAACATAGAAAACTTTTGAATCGTTTAATTCGTTAATTACTAATTTTGAAATCTAACTTTATGAAAATATCTTGTAAATTGAATCCTCGAAAAAAAATTGTAACATGTAATGTGTGGAAATCTAGTGTAAAAGTAAGAAAATAGAGATAGAGAGAGTAGAGGAGATCTAAACATCTGTTGCTTCACAGATGCAGATGCAGCTTTCGATTCAGAAAAAAGTAGAGCAGGGCTGGGCTGGAGTTTCACTTTTGACGGACAACACAAGATCTCGAGATCGACGACAATGGAGGCTGTGAGCTCTCCACGAATTCATCACCTTGTCTGTGAGATCGGATTCACTATCCCTGATTCGAGCCATCAACAACACCTCTTTTCCTTCCGAGATATATGGAATATCACTACATATATCAGCTCTTCTCCCTCTCTTTTCATCCATCTCTTTCTCCTTTATTCTGAGAGAGGATCCTTTTGTTGCAGATAGGACTGCAAAATCTGCGAGATAGAGAGAGTGAAGCTCTTTATTGATTGAATTGAATCCATTCTTTACACTGTTTGTTACCCAACAACTTTCAAGCTACTGAACCAGCTGTGATAAAATGCAAACCATTTCTTTTTAGTCAAAAGATCTGTTTATGAGTTCAACATACAAAACTAATAAATCCACAAAACTTTCTCCATTTTCAATTAGAACCATCTCTTAATTTGCATTCTTGTGCAGAGAGATAAGAGAGGCATAAGCACCACCTGAAATCTTCATCAACGTCTCATGCCTTCCCTTCTCAGCAATAACACCGTTTTTCACAACAGCGATCACGTCTGCGTTCTTTATAGTCGTGAGGCGATGAGCCACAACTACAGTTGTTCTATTCACCATAACTCGATCAAGTGCGTCTTGAACCACACGCTCAGATTCTGCATCCAACGCACTTGTAGCTTCATCAAGCAACAAAATCTTAGGATCTTTCAAAATCGCACGTGCAATCGCAATTCTCTGCTTCTGACCTCCTGATAGCTGAACACCGCGTTCTCCAACTGACGTTTCGTAACCTTGAGGTAATGAGCTGATGAAGTTATGTGCGTTTGCAGCTTGTGCGGCTGCGATTATCTCTTCCTCCGCAGCTCCACCGGTTTTACCATAAGCTATGTTTGATCTGATTGTCTCGTTGAACAAAACCGGTTCTTGACTAACCAAACCCATTTGTTGCCTTAACCAACTCAGTTTAAATGTCTGAATTTCCACCTGATCGATCAAAATCTTTCCTGAATCTGGATTATAAAACCTCTCAATCATGCTTATCACTGTCGATTTCCCGCTCCCGCTCTCTCCAACAAGCGCAACGGTCTGAAACCAACCAAAAATCAATCTTTAACCGGTGAAATCGATTTAACCGGTGAAAAATCTCTGTTTTTACCTTTCCAGAAGGAATAGTCAAGGACATATCTCGGAAAATTTGGACATCTGGTCGCATTGGATAACGGAAACTAACATGTCGGAATTCGATATCGCCATGAATGTTTTGTAACGTTGTACCTTCATCAGAGCTCGAATCGATTTTTGGTTTGCTATCAAGAATATCGAAAATCGACGCTGCAGAGTCCTTAGCTTTGCTTGAATCAGGTGCCATAGCACTTGTTTGAGAAACTCCAATCGCCATGATCGTTAATGCAAAGAAAACCTGTAAAACCAAGTAGAGAAAGAAAACCTCTTAAGTTCACTAAACCAAATAGGGATCTTAATGAAACCAAGAGATTTCTCTCTTCTTACCCTGAAGACTTCACCAAATGTGGCTTTACCTTCTTGAATCAGCCACGCACCAGCGACAAAACATACACAATTGATACAATAGAGAAAAAAGAAAGAAAAACCGAAACCCGCACCACTCAGAAGACCTAACCGGACACCATTCTTCTTCGGTCCTTCGCATTTTTGTTGGTATAAATCCATCACTTTGCTCTCTGCACAGAAAGATGCAACTGTTCTTATGCTGCTAACTGCATCATTTGCCACTTGACTCGCTTCTTCATACATCACCTAAACCGGAATTAACCAAGTCAGTTAATTGAAATCAAACTGACAAAAACATAAAAACATATTTTGACCATTATAAAACCTTAGCATCTGCACTAAAACCAGTGAGGAACTTGGTTTGAGCATATCCTTGGATGACGATAAACGGTGAGAGAGCAAGAACTATGAGAGCTAGCATCCAATTCGCCGTAAACGCTATTATCAAACCGGCAGTTAAAGTCGATATGTTTTGCACTATTAACGCCAACGCATCGCCTACCAAAGTCCTCACTGTCGAAGCATCTGTGGACAACCTCGCTCCAATCGCACCACTAAACCAAAACGCAAATAAAGATTAGTAATTTAAGGTAAATAAAACACATGGACTGGACTGGAAGAAAGTTCTAATACCTGGAATTTGCTGTGTCATCGAACCAACTGATTTCTTGATGAACCACTTTATCAAATGACATAGTTCGGATACGTTTAATAAGCTTTCCTCCAGCCACACCGAAGAAATAGTTTTGGATCGGGATCATGACAAAATTGGCTAAACCGAGAGCGACATAAATCAGCGCCCAAAAACGTGAATCTTTCTTCAGTATCACTGCTGGTTTATAGAACATATTGATCGAGCTCGAGAGCAGCAAACCAAAAACTGGAAAAAACGTTCCATGAATGATTGCTGCAATTGAACCGAGCAATAAAACTGGAATTTCCGGTTTGTTAAGGCGAGCAATCCGTTTTAGTGACACTTTATTGTGCCTCACGGTATTTTCCTGGCCTTCGATCTCGTCGGTTTGGTTAATGTTAACTGCTCTCGGGATGAAGATATTGGAAGCTAGAGAAAATGAATGGCGGCTGCTCGATGAATTTCGACTAAACGATCTTCTCATTGCCGATGATAACCTATGACTTCCTGATCTTTCCATGTCTATACTCGTTTCAGCTCTCTCTGATTCGTTAGCTTCTTCCTTTGATCCTTCTTGAAGTCGAACAAGTTGTGAATATGATCCTTCAGGATCTTCAATCATCTCATCATGAGTGCCTACAAAACTTGCATAATATATCACTGTGTTCAAATTAGGTTGCACTTTAACGCACAGTAAGTACTTTTATACCTTTCTCAACAATTTTGCCTTGGTGGACAATTGCAATTGCGTCTGCGGTTCTTATTGTAGTCAACCGGTGAGCAACCACGACGGTAGTCCGACTCGACATTAGATTCACGAGAGCGTCTTGAACAATGCGTTCGGATTCTGCGTCTAATGCACTTGTAGCTTCGTCTAAAAGCAAGATTTTAGGGTTCTTCAAAATCGCCCTTGCTATTGCTAGCCTCTGTTTTTGCCCTCCAGACATTTGTGTCCCGTGCTCTCCTACCATTGTGTCCAAACCCTATAAACACACATATTACATCAAAAAGTCAACTATGTAATGAATACAACTCCACATAAACTTAGATTCTGTATTGAAAGTTAAACGTACCTTTGGGAGTTTGTCAATGAATTTAGCAGCGTTAGCGAGCTCAATCGCAGTTCGAATTTCCTGATCAGTTGCATCTTCTTTCCCATAAGCAATGTTCTCCCTTATTGTGGTCGCAAACAGTACTGGTTCTTGGCTAACCAAACCAATTTTGCTTCTTATCCATTTGAGTTGAAGTTTCTTCAAATCAATATTGTCTATCAATACTTGTCCTGATTCAGGATCATAGAATCGCTCGATTAGACTGATAACAGTCGATTTTCCGCTTCCGCTTTGTCCCACCAAAGCTACAGTGGTGCCATTTGGTACAAAGAGTGAGAATCCAGCAAATATTTGAACATCAGGCCTAGCTGGATACCTAAAGTAAACATTTTTAAGCTCGATGTCTCCTCTAATCTCCTCAATAACAGAACCGCTCATGTCGTAAGCATCAATCTTTGGACTTCTCTTGATTGTTTCGAACATTTTGTAAGCTGCAGCTTGTCCTGCAGCGAAAGCATTCAAACTCGGCGATGTTTGTCCTAACGCCCTGACAACACAATGTATCTTGATGAACATGTAAGACCATATACGAGTCAATTTGGGGGATTGGGATTTCTAACTCACATTCCTCCAGTTAAGACTGCAAAAATCACATTGATGACCTGTCCGCCATTGTAACCTTTCTCTGTTATCAGCTTTGCGCCATACCAAACCGCTAAAGCATAGCTGCAGAAGATCACAGCTAGCATTGTACCTAGGCCTAGACCAGAGATCAAACCCTGTTGAACCATAGTTTTGTAAGCAATCTCGAGTTTTCTTTCGTAGTTTTCCATTGCTTGTTTTTCTCCCGTAAATGCTACCACCTGGAGGGAAGAAAAACTGGCCATTAAAGCAAAATTTGAAAACGCAGAGATTAATTTAGGAAAGCTGAAAAAAGAAGAGAAAGCTCACTGTTCTAATGGCTCCAACGGTTTGTTCAACTACATTTCCAGCCTCTGCGTAAGCGACTTGACCACGACTAGCCATTTTAGACATGATAAGAGACATTGCTCCACCTGCAATCACAAGCAGAGGGATACAACCGAAAAGAACAAACGCCAAAAGCGGCCCTTTATAAAACGCAATTCCAAATCCTCCAAAGAAAGTCATTACTAGTTGTATGCATTTTCCAACCTGTGTATCAAAACGAAGAGTTTCTCAGTACCTTGTGACGCACGAATAAATTTGTGATTGAAATTATTTCAAAAAACCTTTTCTCCCATGGCATCTTGAATCAATATTGTGTCTCCAGACATTCTTCCAATGACCTCTCCAGTGGTTGTTTCCGTATCGAAGTAGCCAATATCTTGTCTTAATATCGTTTTCAGGTATAAACCACGAATTGTGGCGGATTGACGTTCGCCAGTTACCATCCAGCATGAGACCTCTATTAAAGAATTTGCAGAAGAAAACGTTAACTTGATGTACAAGTTAGGGCAAAAAGAAAAGAGTAAAACAGCTTACGGAGGAAAGCGACGACGCAAGCGTATACAGCAAGGTAAATAAACTTTACAGCAACCTGTAGAAGTCATAAGACCAGAGGAATGTTTGATGAATTATTTACTACTTAATCAATTATTTTGCCACCAAATTCCAAAAATTAAAGTTGCTTTAAATCTTTAACTTTAAAGTAAAGGCTAATAAACAGTATGTTTGTCCACATCTTCAATACAAAGAAAATAGTTTACTCCATTAGTGTCTTATTTATTTGTCATGCATATGTTATGTGTAACTCATAAAGATAAATAAAAGTCTAATTTGATCAATCAACATGATTTAAAGGAGTAATTAAAGGATATTCACTATTATTTTTTAACACAAGGATGTTCACTATTTTAAGTTTCATCATAATTTTTTTTTCTTACGAGAATGATCGATTAATCAATTTAATAAATTGAGAACCTCTAGAACTTTACCTAAACCGACACAAATTCGATATATTATGAAAAATTGAATAATCACTAAATTCAAGAATATTACTCAGTCTAATCTTTTCTTGATCTAATTTACCTCAAATTATTAGCTTTTAATAATCTTTTTACCAAAAGAGAGAGCTAATTTTCAATATAAAATCTAAAAACTGAAAAAGAAAAAAAAAGGAAGAAAAAGCCCTAACCTTCCACACTTCTCTAACCATATGATCTGGATCAGAAGTGCCAAAGGCGTTGATGAGCTCGCCGAAGATTAGAGTCATGAACGGCTGAGTAAGGCCGTTACACACGGCGGCGATAGTCCCGACGGTCATCAACACCACGTCGGTTCTGTCGGCAAACGAAAACAATTTAAAAAACGATACTTTCTGATTTCCTCCATCTGTCTTCTTCTTCTTCGTCGATTCTCCCTCCATTGTTACTTTTCTCTCCTCTTCTTTCTTCATAATTTTCCAAAAGGTCGAGCCTTTATAACAAAAATTAAAACTTTCACGAGATCTATGAGGATCAAAAGAAGAAAGAAGAAGGCTTTATATAAGGCTTAATTATTACGTAGAAAAAATGAATCGAAATTTGGTTTTTTGAAGGAAAACAAATTTCCAGACTGTAATAAATATGAGAATCTTAAAGAGTTTCTAGAAGAAGATAGAGAGATTAAAATTGAGAAAAAGCTGGTTAAAAATGAAAAACAGTTACAGATTTTTAAGAGATCTCTCACTTATAAAATGTCACTCAACTTATCTTTTTGTATACGTCTCTTCCTTAAATAGAGTTAGATAGTTATATACTTATATTTATTCGGATTCCTTGACGTTTGCTTTCTAATGTTGTTAGGGCTTTAATTTAAAATATTATGCGTTATTTCTTTATATTTTAACCGAAATAAATATGCGTTAATTATTTCAACTTTTATATCGAGTTGACGGGTTCAAACCAATAACTATTACACTCTGATGGCACTAATACAAATCATCACTATTTATATCATTTAATTTTCCTATTGTGAATTGAAAATGATATTTACAGTTAATGTAAAATATCATATATGAAACAATAATGAAATACTAATATCAAATATACTATAATTAGAACAGTTTAGGTTGAGATTTTGAAACCTAATTTTCTTTGAATATTAATATTCAATATGTTAAAAAGTAAATTAATAAATAAGATAATGTTTTGATATGTAGAAACTTAATTATGAAGAGATTTTTTTTATTGTATTAATTATTAGTATATTAAATGAATAAATATTTTAGTTAAAAGGATTGAGAAATTTTTTGAAATTATTGTATTCTCATTGAAAAGAAAATAAATAAAATATTTACTTAATTATGAAAACGAATGTATCATTTTCAATCAATTAATTATTTGTATATATGACTTTAAAGAGTTTGCATGTTCGATTCCTCTATTATGCAAAACTAAAATATATTTTCTTAATCACCATTATATGGATATGAATCCATACTTTCAATTAATTTGAATATCTGTAGGTGGACTACACCAATCCTAAGAAAATAGTCCAACTCTCTCTTGTAAAATTTGGGAAATCTTAAAAAAATATATATAATATTTCCTCTATTTTACTTGTAATTGTAGGTTAAATTTTTTGTTTTATTTTAGTTGTTATTTTTATTTTTCAATGCATTTTTAATATAAAATGATCTCATTTGCTTCTAATTAAATAAATGAAATATTAAATGGAACTATTAAATAGAAGAACATAATCCAGTCTTTAAGAGACTTTTTAATATATATGATATTTTGTTAAAGAAGCCTTTCCATTAAGATTTATGGATTCGGAAATTCGAAATCCCTAAGAAATCTTTGCGTCTTTGACTATAGGTTATTCCGTTCGGCTCTCTGCAAAAGTTGTGTATTCTGTTGGTTCAGAGAACAAGCTAAGAATTATTGTGATTCACTATTCATTTGCTTAATTTTGTATTCACTTATTCTGTTATAGTTTCATTATTAAAATGGAAACACACATGTATATAAACAGATTTATTGGCTAAGAACTAATTACAGTTATATTAATGAAACAGAATCCCTAGTGGAGAATAAAACATCTTTTTATCCGCAAATTTGTGTGAAAACTTACTTTTGGAAAAGTTCTTATGTGTATAGTTGATAATTAATGAGTGTTCTCTAACCATTACACCTATCGTTTCATAATAATAAGTGTAGTCTTAACAAAGAATATTGATTTGTATTTTTAAATGCAAATTTCTAAAATAAGAACCAAATCTACATCTATACTATATTTTATTAGTTAAAAGAATATAATGATAAATATGTATAATAGTTATTTAGAGCACTTCCAAACTCTTAACTCCATTTCTTAACATTATTAAAATTTAAAATAAAATAAAAAAGTAAGAGAGAGGGAGAAGATGGGTTCTTAAAATCAAGAGATTTAAGAATCATCTCTTACTAAGTGTTATTCTTTTACTTAATCATTTATTTTTTAAAATTAAAATTTAAATAAAAATTAAATTTTTATAAAAAATATTACTAATTTATTGTTAAAAAACCCTTCATGAGTTTTCATGAGTTAGAGGTGGTCTTATATAAATGGTATAACAATATTTCATAATGATAGGAGCGAAAAAAAGTAGTACAAATAATGTGAATTTATAAATAAAAGAAAAAGTAAGCTATAAAAAAACATATTCGCTAAAAAGTAGGTGGTTTAATTGGTTTGTACGTAAGTTCAAATCTTTGTTTTAGTCGGAGTAATTTCGATATGGATCGGATTTTATCGATTCAATTTTTGATGACAAAAAAAAAAACTCTTATTTAGGTATCTCTTAAACACAAAAAGTTAGGCCATATGGATTGTTCACCACCATTCAGCTGAAATTTCAGTTGTTGTTGTTTCTGGCATGGAGACATAACTTATGGTTTCTGTATCTTCGAACAAAATCCCGAAAAAGAGACAAGCTTGCTTCCTTAGCATAGCCAATGATTCCTTCTGCTTATTACGTTCTTGTGCAGAATAGAGTATAGACCACATCATATTCCGAGTGAATTAATTTAATCAGCGGCAATTTTGAAGTGAAATGAATTCATGTGCAGTGATTTGTGTTATAATCCCAAAATAGTATCCACACCCACTGTTCATGACTCTTATCATTAAAAAGAAAAAAAAAAGAAAATAAACTATTAGAGTATAGTGGTTAATTAAGACAAAACATAAAGCAAATGATGCATTTATTCTGTTTGTATTTCCTATCTTAAGTTGTTGACAATATAAATATATATATATATATATATATATATGTATATATAAGTTTTGCATATTCGTTCATAAAAAAGAAGAAGAATATACATCAATCATGGAGCTTAATTTTTTCTGTTCTTTGGACATGCTTTTGGGTCTTTACTTTTTTCAGAAAATAATATTAATGTTGATTTTCTTAATACGAAAAGAAAATAAAAAGAGAGAGAGATTGATTCTAATCTTTATAGAATAATGGAAGAAAACTATGACGCGTTCGGCATAACTCATATTTCATCATTTCTCAATTATCAGTTAATCACTTTTTTTTTCACTAGAAAATATAAAGATTAAACATACTATTCGAGTTTTACATCGATATATATAGGTGAAATACTAAAGCCAGCAGAATACAAAAATATCTCCAGAAACAACACCCAAAAGAGAGAAACTACATTAAACTAGATCAGAAAAAACTAAGGAAGAACACTCAATACATGATAACCCAAACATTAATCGATGTCACTACAAGACATAACAAGACCAGAATTGGTAACAAAAAGATCTTATACATGCAAAAAGAGAAATGATCTTATACATGCAAAAAGATAACTCACAGTTCTTCCAGAAGTAGCAAAGTCGATAGCTAAATAAACCCTAGAGAAGACCAGACCTCGATCAGGACTAAATGTCCAGACAATAAGCAAACCAGCCTCGACATGGTAGAAACCAGACCCCATAGAGCACAGTCACAAACCGCAGAGGGAACCAACAACAAATGTGAACTAACAAAACTGAGATCCTAATTGAACTAACCAACCTAAACTTGACTCTAAAACCAAACAAACACATATTCACGGCAAACTAGAGCAAGACAGACAAGGCATAGAAACAATGAACCAAGATTAACACTTGACAAGCAAAGGAGAAGAGCTACGCCATGAGCACCGTCAAAGGGGAAATCATGAACTCCGGCGAGAAGGATGAACTTGACGGTAGAGAGAAACCTTCACACACCAGATCTGCCTTCCAAACCAAGAAGAATAAGCCGCCGCTACAAGGATACACCATTAGAGCAGCTTACCGACCCAAAATCGATTAGAGATACGAACCACCTGAAGAAATGGCAGACGAGAAACTCAGATCTGAAGAAATTTTCACCTTAAAGCTTGCATCGCCACTATAGAAGGAGAACCGCTGGAAGCTTGACAAAAGAGGTGAAACGGTGGCAGTGTTGAAGAAGCCACCTACTGCCGTTCACTGGCCACACTGATCAACAGAAAATTAAACTTTGCGGCAAAGTCTTTTTTCAAATGCTTGGATCTCTCCCAATACTACTTGATCACTTATGTAGTCAATATCATACTTTTTCCATTGGTAGTTTCTCAAGCGTCTCTTAAGCCTAGTTTTAAAAAAAATTAATCAAAAAATTGATTATTACATAAGAGACGGTTCTTATTATAGGATTTTTAGAAACCTTTGAGAGACGTTACGTGTCAAGAAACGATTGGCTAAGTGGTGTTGACCAAAAAAAAAAGAGAACGGTCCCTTCTCTCATTTCACCGTCTTTCTTCTCTTCTTCCTCTTCTCTCTTCTCTGCGGTGATTTCGGTGATTTTTTTTTCGAAATCGTCGATTTCGTCCACGAGAACCTTTACTTACTCTCTTCTCTTCCTCTTATTCCTCTTCTCTGCCTCTTCTTCATCATCGGAACCATCGCCTTCAATTTGGATGCGAAGCTTCACCAGAATCGCGATTTGGCCGAGAATCTTCACCAATTTCTTGGGGTTTCTTCTCTCCAACCATATAGGTACGTCTTCTCTCTATCTCTTAGTTACGGTTGTTCGATTTATGAGATTAGGGTTAGGTCGGTTCAAAATTAGGGTTTCGATTAAGGACAGTACTCATAATTAGGGTTTCAAAATTAGGGTTTCGATGTATTATTGACAACCTTTCATCTGTTGTTTGTTGTTATGTGTAATCGAAGACAAGGTGGTGGAGAAGCAACGTGATGGTACATCAAGTGCACTTCTACCGTTGGTTTCAAGTGGATGCTTACTCAGGTAGGATTTGCTATAAACTTAATCGAGAATTGATAAAACAAACCAACTTGGAAATTTGGAATTATGAATTTGGTGATCTTTTAAAAAACTTTGCGGGTTTAATAACAGTTCTTTATATCCTCTGTTTTGTTATGGCTTTGTTGAGTTGTGTATTGCTCTGTTGTAGTTAATGTAATGGTTAGTGATTAGTTAGGCATCATGGTTAGTGTTTAGTTAGGCTTTGTTGAATCTTAACTGCAGAGAACAATGGCTAGTAAATGCTTGTTAATGCTTGGTGTATTTATGTGATTTAATTGGATTGTGAAAGCCTTGATGTTCATCTTTGGTCTACAGTTTTGTCTTAACTCACTAGAGTAAGTGTACTGTCAGATTAATGACAATGAATGTTTAGTAGATGTTTACATTGAATGCTTCTAAGACATTCTTTAACTTTTGTGTTTGATGTTATATATTGAGTAGATATTCTTTAGTCTTTCATTGTGTTCTCTGTTAATTACTTTAGTATGGATTCAACGAATCCATATTTTCAGTCCTCTGGCTTTATGGCTCTATTGAGTAGTCAACAAGAACCCCAAAACCTTGAACCCAACCCGTGTGACCGTGATTCACCAATTATTCAACTTGGTGAATCACAACCTTATGTTTTTAGTAGTCCATGGTCTGAAGCCACTTCTGAAGCTCATACAGAGGTTGATGATCGGAGATCCAGAAGGAAATGGACTCCAGCAGAAGACATTGTGTTGATTAGTGTTTGGCTCAATACTAGCAAAGATCCAATTATCGGAAATGAATAGAAAGCCGAAACATTCTGGAAGAGGATTGCAGCTTAATTTGCTGCAAATACTAGGCTTGTGGGTCTGCAAAAGAGAGAGCCTACTCACTGCAAGCAAAGATGGTCGAAGATAAATGATTATGTCTGCAAATTTGTAGGGTGTTTTGAGACTGCATCATCTCGAAAAGCTAGCGGGCAGAATGATAATGATGTCATGAAGGTGGCTCATCAGATTTACTACAATGATCATAAGCAGAAGTTCACTCTTGAACATGCTTGGCTTGAACTTCGGCATGATCAGAAATGGTGCCGAAGAGAAGGAAGTGGAACTCCTAAGAGAAGGAGAACTGAGGAGGGGTCAACACAATCTTCAACTTCTGTAGGCTGTGAAGAGAATCTGGTTCGACCTCCTGGTGTTAAGGCGTCTAAAGCGAGAACAAAAAAGATAGTTAACAAGCCAACTGAGGGACCAACGGAAGGCAATACGTTGTTGGAGTTTCAGAAAATGTGGGAAATAAAACAGAAAGACTTAGCCATGAAAGAGAGGCTCTCTAAGCATAAGCTATTGGACAGTCTCCTAGCAAAGACAGAGGCACTCTCCGACATGGAATTGGCTTTAAAAGACAAGTTGATAACTAACATGTTGAACTCTTGAATGTGTGGCTTTAGATGTGTTTGTTTCTTCTTTGTTTTTGTGGTCTGTTGTGTAATATGTCTTTGTTGTTTGTTTTGTTTCACTTGCAATGATGTATTAGACTCGGCTGTGTTTGTGATCTCTGTTTACTTGCAATGATATTATGTATTCTCTGCAATTGTTGTTAATTCTGTTTTCTAACTCTATACTTGCAATGGTATTTTGTTTGTGATCTCGGATGTGTCATGGCTGGCTTCTAACTCTTTCTGTTTTTTGCAGGGTGATGGCCACAAAAGGTCAGTTCATCGTCAACACATTGATTTTAATGTCTTACATTTGTATACCCCCAGTGATGTATGTTTTGTTGTTTTGCAGGGTGATACCTGCAGTGATGTGTGATCTAAGAAGCTGAGCAGGACTGGGCAGAGCTTGCTGTGAAGAACACATCGTATGTTTATGTTTTGTATCACTTGTGTTGCGTTTAACTCTTAAGGAATATCCATTTTGTATCCATTTTGTATTCACTTGTGTGTCTATGTTTTGTATAACTTTTGCATCCATTTTAAGAACTCCTTTTTATTAGGACTCTACCATTGGAGAAGGAAAATTACAAGAGTTCATAAAAACAAAATTTAGAATAAAAAATGCTTAAAAAACTCTTAAAGGATTCTTATTGTTGGAGATGCTCTTAATCACTTCAAAAAAAAAAGAAAAAAAAACAGTCACCTCTTTGACAATTAAATTACTTACAAACTAAACATCAACTTGCCACAAGTTTTGTACTAGACTCTGGACCATTATATCTGCCCGATTAGATTATGTTCAAGAGTTTCTCATTTACATTTTTGATTACTTTTTGGTATAATTGATAAAGAATGGTTGACAATCAAAGCATATTTTAAAATGATTCTTCTCAATTTACGTACTATCATGTATATTTATATTCTCTAGTTGCGCATTATCATATATATACTTTTAAACGTGAATAACATTCGAGATTCTTAGCTTTACGGCATATAATCAAGCCATGCAATTATGCTTTGATTAAATTAAAATACTCTTATTTCTAATAAAGTCTCTAAACAAAATGAAGTCTATGACTATGTATATAGTCTCTCGAACTGGTGTCACGAATAACATTTTGAGTATATTCTATACAATTAGTTATCAATATACTATACTTATTAGTGATGTACAATAAACAAATTCTGACAGTTAATGGAACAGAACCAGATTCACTTCGCTATATGTCTTTACCAACCATGAAGTAATAGAATACATTCGACTGCAAAACATTATGAATTTTGTGCTCCTTCCTTCGTTTTTAATCGACAAAAGCAATCTAATTTCATATGTATTTAAATTTATTCATGTGGTATACATTCACTTAAGTTAAACACAAATGTGCAAAAAGTCAAACTTAATCGTCAAAACTCAAAGAGCCGACATCTAATAAGGTATGTGGGATGAACCGAATCAAAAGTAGTATCTACTATGTGGAAACAAATCCTTAATCATCTTGTTTCACTTCTCAACCTTCAACGGCATGGTTCAAACATGTTTGGTTAACCATGTAAGTCAGCTTGCTAGCGAAGAAAAATTACCAGCTCTATATATCTTGGATTTGCTTCATAGGAAATTATTCAAGATATAACATGTGTTTTGTGTGAAATTCATGAAGATTACAATCTTGCTTCATGGAATTTTAACAAATGAAATCAATAGTTGCTCGAGTTGACTAACATATGAAATCAATAGTAAGATTATAACATAGATAAGTATTAGTGCAGACACTTTAGAGAGTATTTCACACATAACTGGTCACACTGAACAAATCCATACAATTATTAAAATATATTCCATTCTTATTCGATGTGGCTGAACATTCAGGATTTTACATCAACAAAACAGCAGTCTCTGTCATTCTGAATATCAAACAAAACAGCAGGATGACCAAATCAGATACTGTCTTTGTTTATCATTTCTCTTTTTGTGTTTATTAACCTTTACAACTTTCAAATTTGAATTCGTATTTTTTACAACAGAATATTACAGTTTATTTCAATTAAATAATATACCACTACAAGAAAATAGGCTTATTACAATTTATTTCAATAGAATTACAGTGTTTAGATCCCTATGATGTGATTATCCTTTTAATCCATAAACCCTATATTTCAACTACTTCTAAACTATTTAAACAATTAGTTGAAACTATTTAAATTTTATTCTAGCCATTTAATCGTTTGGATTAGTTGATAAAATTGGTAACTACTAAATAGAATCGGTTTTGGCAATTTCTATTATTCACATACTCTTTATAAAACCTTATGGTGAAAAAACAAAACAATTGGAGGTAACCAATTAGCATTGAAAGGCTAAACAAGTGAATACCTAATATTGAAGAAATAACCTGTTATAGTTCAGATAGTGATTGGTACAGAATAGTAATCAAACTAAATTTCCATTTAAGTTTAAAGTATATATCCATGTTTTTCAATCATTTTTGATAACCAACAATAAGTAAAATAAGTAAAATGATAAAATGATTTGCTTTTATTTATTTGTTAGTGGATAATCCAATAATATGATCAGTTTTATTTTTTTTGTCAACACTGGGTCATAACTGACCGACCCAGTAGCCAAGTTCCTATATAATGTAGGTAGTATGACTTGATCCATACTTGCGCATATGCACATATTTTTAGTGGACTTACTATCGACCACTAGATTAAATGCCATCTGCAATATAATCAGTTTTGATAACCAATTTCAGCACCTAATAAATAAAGAGTTAGTTGAAACTTTAAAATGTTTATACTAGCCATTTAATTAAATAAGTTGATAGCTTCCCAAAAAAGAAAAAGAAAAATTTGATAGTTTTATCTCTGTTTTATAAATGATATTTAAGGATTTTATACGTATATCATGAAATCGTTTAATTTTTTATTTTTCTAACTAAAAATATTGTTTTGTGGCAGGTTTTATGTAAACCAAAGTCCGAAGGAGGATTGGGGTTTCGAATATTAGAGAATTTTAAAACGGCTCTTCTGGCAAAACAAATATGGCGTTTATTAGAGTTCCTAGAATCTCTTTTAGCTAAAGTGTTAAAGGGGAGATATTATAACGACCATTGTTTGATATCAACATCACTAAAAGCATCATCATCATTTGGATGGAGGAGCATTGTTTCCGCTCGATCACTTCCAAAGGTTCGATAAGAAAGATAGGAGATGGTAAGGAGATCAAGGTCTGGAAGGATCCATAAATTCCAGATACTATTCCAAGACCAACATATTGGTCGGATCTTTACTTATTTCAGAACATGACGGTGGATCAATTTATTGATCAAAGATCTGGTACGTGGAATTAAATTTTGGTTCATCAATTTTTTGATCCCATAGACACTAATCTGATATTGGTTATACCTATTCCGATAAGGAAACGTCTGGATTACTGGGGATGGCATTATACAAAAACGGGGCGATATTCATTCAAGTCTGATTATAAATTGTTAGAACTCTGTTCGGGGATTGGTAAACGACAGATGGTTCCGTCCTTTGTGGCCTTATATAGTATAATTTTACAATTAAATTTCTCAAATAAAATTAAGCACTTTATTGGGCAAACCTTATCGGGATGTATTGCGATACTTCAGAACCTAATCCAGCGAAGTCTTGGTAGTGATTCTCGATGCCCACGATGTGGTGCGGAGAAAACTATAAATCATGTCTTATTTGAATATCCACCAGCAGTTCAATATTGGGCTTTATCTATTATCCCATCTGCACTGGGGGTGTTCCCTAGCAATTCAGTATGGTACAATCTTAACTATATGAGCTGGTGAATTTCGAGCCAAGGTGAGACAAACATGATTCCATAGATTATCTGGCATATTTGAAAGGCAAGGAACGTTTTCTATTTTTCAAACCAAGATCTAGATCATCGCTAAATTCTGAGTAAAGCAGAATTCGACTATAAGGAATGGTCGGAGGCAAGAAAAGAGCTAACTAATCCATGTTACCATGCGTGGTCTAAGTTTGACTTATTCAAGTCAGCATTGATATTCCCTACCTCAGCTGATCTAAGTTTCATAGGATATAAATGTCTTGTGGACGCCTCCTTGAAGGACACCAACCAACATACGGGTTTAGGTTGGGTTTGTTTTCCATATTCAGTGGAAGGAGTAATTTCAGGAGCAAAACGAAGTCATCAAAGTCTTTCAGCCCTACATGCAGAGGTGGAAGCAATTATCTAGGCATTGCGGTCATTACTAGAGATTCAAATTACGGAGGTGGAGGTTTCGACGGCTAGTGAGACAGTGCTGCAAATCTTGGAACATCCAGAGGAGTGGCCGGCTTTCATTCCATACTAAGAGGAGTTTTTGCGGTTAACTTCTTCTTTTAATTATTTCACTTTATCTTGCCCGTTTGGCTGGAATGTCCGCTCAATGTATTGGGTTGTAAGGTCTCTGATACAATTTGATTTTAATATAACTGCCGTTGAAAAAAAACTAAAAATATTATTTTCAATTATTTTAATAATTATGAAATCAATTAAAAATTATCCTACACAATATAAATAGTTAAAATACATAAAAATGTAATTAATTTTACATTGAAAGTTGAAAACATTATATATTTTAATACAAATATTTGTTTTTATCTTACTTAATATAAAACGGAGATAGTACTAAATGAAATAGTTTTCTCAATTGTTATTATTAGTATATTAAAAAATATAATAATATCTTCAAACAATTTTGGAGGGCTAAAAACATGCTCTTTACAAAATTATAGATGAGTCAAGTAGTATGTATTATGAAAGTGTTATATTGACTCATCAATATTATAGATGAGTCAAGTAGTATGTGTCCATATAATTTATGTGAACTTCATACAACTATATATATATGAAGTAAAAATGTTATGTAATAGTTAGAAATTTTTTTTGATATCTAGAATTTGAGAGTTTCACCAACCTAATTAAGTTTTGTTTGTGCATTTTTATGTTAACTAGATTACAAACTTTTAAATCTTGTTCCTGCTATAAATGTTTTGATCTCTGCTGCTTTTAGAATTTGTAAAGTATATTATTAGACCACCCAATTTAAATAGTAATTAGAATAGAAAAATAGTTAAATTAAATTAAATATACATTGTTGGGCCAAAAATTCTCCCAAAGACATAAAAGTAGGCTACGAGAAAACGACGACGTAGCATTGTGAACCCTAAGTGAGGAAGTGCATTTGGAAAAGAGAGGAAGAGAGAGAGGCAGTTCGCAGAAACAATGGCGGTCGAAGACACTCCCAAGCCTGCTGTTACGGAAGAAGCAAACCGTAATTCTTCAGAGAATCCGATTGATCGATACCGTGAGGAAGGTGATGATGCTGAAGAAGGTGAGATCGTCGGCGGCGAAGGTCACGGGGACGTAGACGAATCGAGCAAATCCGCCGTTCCTCAATCACATCCTTTGGAGCATTCGTGGACTTTTTGGTTCGATAATCCTTCTGTGAAATTGAAGCAGACCACTTGGGGAAGTTCCTTGCGATCCGTGTTCACGTTCTCGACTGTTGAGGAATTCTGGAGGTTAGGCTTTTGACTTTTTCTCGATTTTTCTCTACTCAATCTCTGTTTGTTTCAATGGTCTGCATTCATGGTTGTTTTAGATTCCGATATCTCGGACAATTTTATGTTCATTGTTGGTGGATTAGAATATTTCATGAAATACCGTTCCTATGAAGAATTGCAAGTATGGTGTTTGGATTCGTAGCTTCAACTTGTCGTAGGGTTTGAAGGATAGCTACGATCATCTGTTTAATGTACAGCTACAGTTAGATCTCAGAAATTTCGGCTTCTGCTCACTTGTTTGCTTCAGAATAGCTTAACATTGAACCAGAAGATCGAAAATTAAAGTATAAGAGCAAATTTAGTTCGAGAAATAGACGAACGTTTGAAATCATCAAATGAGATAATGAATAAAACTTTCCTGATGTCTATGGAATGCTTTTGTATTGTTTTTGGTTATGAATTTCTCACCATGGGTTTATAGGTTTGTACAGTGTTCTTTATACTAACTAAATCAAACATATTTACTTCGGTTTGCAGTTTGTACAATAACATGAGACATCCGAGTAAGTTAGTTCCAGGAGCTGACTTCTACTGTTTCAAACACAATATCGAACCAAAGTGGGAGGATCCTATCTGTGCAAATGGAGGAAAATGGACCATGACGTTCCCTAAGGATAAGTCTGATAAGTCCTGGCTCTACACTGTACGGTTTTATTCTGTTTCTTTTACTTCGACGGATAATGTTTTGTTTTAACTAGGAAAGTCTAAAAAGGGTTTTTCTTTTCATATGCTTTGTTTAGTTGCTTGCATTGATTGGAGAACAGTTTGACCATGGAGATGAAATCTGTGGAGCAGTTGTTAACATTAGAGGGAAACAAGAAAGGATATCTATTTGGACCAAAAACGCTACAAAAGAAGCTGCTCAGGTAAACAGACACGACGATTTCTCATCAAAACTCATAAAACTGTCTTACTGCTGAAACAAAAACAACAAAAAGGCATGAAATTTCTGTCTGCTTCAATGTTGCAGGTGAGCATTGGAAAACAATGGAAGGAGATTCTTGATTATAACAACAGCATAGGTTTCATCATCCATGTAAGAAAATAAGCATCTCACGATGCGAATTCGAAGTCCTTTTTTCTTCATCTCTCACTCTTTGTTCATTGTCTGGTATGGTTTTGTTTCAGGAGGATGCAAAGAAGCTGGATAGGAACGCAAAGAATGCGTACACTGCTTGATCGTTTCAGTTACAGTTTTGTATGTGAGAGATCTCTATTCATATCACTATAACATGAACTCTTGTCTTGCTCCTCTTCAGTGTTGATTGTTCACAATCTCTAACATTTCATTTAGTTTTATTAATATATAGCATGCTCTTCACAAAATTTATGGGTTCCCTTCCATTGGAGACTATAAAACAATATAACCAGAGACTGAATTAAACACATGTTTAATAGTAAAAAAAAAAAAACGTTTGGGTGATTCGTGACTCTAACTAGTGATTAAAAAGTCTCCGGTTTCTTTTGGGATTTCTTAGATTATACTCATTTCGTTTTTCAAATGATTCCACTGCTTAATTTAATTAGTGGAGTTATTGTTTAGCAATTGAACCGGTTTAACTCGGGTTTTGACGGTGACCGGTTAAGTAGCCGTAAAATGAGTGTCGGTAGGAGATCGAAGTGTGAAATTTGTCAACTGTCCACAAGGACCACTTGGGGCGACAAGATTCTTCGATACATGCTCTCTATTTATCTGCACAATAATAGATTACTCAGATTCAGTTAATAACAGTTTCTTATGAAATCTCATAATTAAATGTATATGAAGAAAAGAGTATCTTTGAAATCTTCAAGTCTTTGTGCAATAATGGTGAACCACAACCTGAAATTTTGTTAAACAAGATGGGTTAAAATAATAATATGTTTATATACAAACGTACACAAAAGATATTGAAGAAAACATATGGATGCATCATGCATGTGCAAGATCAGATCTAAATCTATGACTATTCTAATATTGTCTATGAATGATGATGTTACTGAGAAACTATACACATTTAATCCCAACATATTCTAAATTATTTTATAACTGAATAGATCAAACGCGCCTTCATTATCAAGTTAAATCAAATCTATAGTGTCTCGATTAGTGAAGTAGAAAACATTGTTTTAAGGGAGTTCTCTCTCTGTCATTCTCAAAAGCTTTATACTTTCTGCAAGTTCATCACTGTAACTGCTTGAGCTTGAGAGATCTGAGAAGGGAAAGAGATTTGGAGTCTCTCTGGTACAAGATCTACATCGACCAGGTTAAAAATATTTCTCTTTAGTACTGTAACTTCGTTTTTTGGCTCTTGAACTCAATTCTTTCAACGAGATTCGTTCTGGGTTTGTTGAATTGAATGCTAAAGTTACTGTCTTTTTAGATCCCTATGATGTGATTATCCTTTGAATCGATAAACCCTAGATTTCAACTACTTCTAATCCTGGTTTCTATTTGAGATAACTTAGTTATGTATCTGCTAGATCCAATAGTTCTTGATATTTTTAGCTCCAAGTTATTTGTTCAGCTAAGAATTAAGTAATAAGATTTGTTCAAAATGCTACAGGACATCTGAAAGAATCATGGGTTCTAAGCTTCATAGCCCACCAGGGAATAATAGATCGAGAAGTACACTATCTCTACTCGTTGTGGTTGGTTTATGTTGTTTCTTCTACCTTCTTGGAGCATGGCAAAAGAGTGGCTTTGGTAAAGGAGATAGCATAGCCATGGAGATAACAAAGCAAGCACAGTGCACAGATGTTGTCACTGATCTCGACTTTGAATCTCATCACAACACAGTGAAGATTCCACAAAAAGCTAATCCAAAACCCGTGTCTTTCAAGCCGTGCGATGTTAAGCTCAAGGATTACACGCCTTGTCAAGAGCAAGACCGAGCCATGAAGTTCCCAAGAGAGAACATGATTTACAGAGAGAGACATTGTCCAGCCGAGAATGAGAAACTTCGTTGTCTTGTTCCAGCTCCTAAAGGGTATATGACTCCGTTCCCTTGGCCTAAAAGCAGAGATTACGTTCACTACGCTAATGCTCCTTTCAAGAGCTTGACTGTTGAGAAAGCTGGCCAGAATTGGGTTCAATTTCAAGGAAATGTGTTTAAGTTTCCCGGTGGAGGAACTATGTTTCCTCAAGGCGCGGATGCTTATATAGAAGAGCTAGCTTCTATCATTCCAATCAAAGATGGTACTGTTAGAACTGCTTTGGACACTGGATGTGGGGTAAGTCAGATTTCGTATTGGTTTGGGACATGTCTATTCATTTCCACAGATCTAATGGATTCTACTATCTACTTTTAGGTTGCAAGTTGGGGTGCTTACATGCTTAAGAGGAATGTGCTGACTATGTCGTTTGCACCAAGGGATAACCACGAAGCACAAGTCCAGTTTGCGCTTGAAAGAGGTGTCCCTGCTATTATCGCTGTTCTTGGATCAATTCTACTTCCTTATCCTCCAAGAGCCTTTGATATGGCTCAATGCTCCCGATGCTTGATACCATGGACCACAAACGGTACATACCAGCTACTTAATAAAGTGAAAATTCCCATGTCTTGTCCAATTTGTACTCATATGTGCTTTTTGATTGCTTGAACAGAGGGAACGTACTTGATGGAGGTTGATAGAGTCTTGAGACCGGGAGGATACTGGGTTTTATCAGGCCCTCCGATCAACTGGAAGACCTGGCACAAGACGTGGAACCGAACTGAACAAGATCTTGACGCCGAGCAAAAGAGAATAGAGGCAATCGCAGAGTCCCTATGCTGGGAGAAGAAGTATGAGAAGGGAGACATTGCGATTTTCAGAAAAAGTATAAACGACAGATCCTGTGATAGATCAACATCGGTTGGCACCTGTAAGAGAAAAGACACTGATGATGTCTGGTACAAGGAGGTGGAAACATGCATAACACCGTTCCCTAAAGTATCAAATGAAGAAGAAGTTGCTGGAGGAGAGCTAAAGAAGTTTCCCGAGAGGCTATTCTCAGTGCCTCCAATTATCTCTAAAGGTTTGATTGATGGCGTTGACGCTGAATCATACCAAAAAGACATCGATCTATGGAAGAAACGTGTGAACGCATACAAGAGAATCAACAGACTGATAGGTTCCACGAGATACCGTAATGTGATGGATATGAATGCTGGTCTTGGTGGCTTCGCTACTGCGCTTGAATCACCTAAATCATGGGTTATGAATGTGATTCCAACCATTAACAAGAACACATTGAGTGTTGTCTATGAGAGAGGTCTCATTGGTATCTACCACGACTGGTAAACACATCTATTATCACCCAAAAAATCTATTATTTTCTTCCTTCCATTGATGGCTCCATTTTTCTAAACACCTTTCCTTTTTGAAACCTCTGCAGGTGTGAAGGGTTTTCAACCTATCCAAGAACATACGATTTCATTCACGCTAATGGTGTCTTCAGCTTGTATAAGCACAGGTAAAACAACAAACTTTTCTGAAATTAGTAACCCTTATTTATTCCTACAGAAAGCTTCAAACTTTCAGAGAATTTTAGCTCTAACTACTGATGAATTTGGTTCCGTTTTTCTACTTGGCTTATGGGATAATTTCATTGTTTTAACAGTTGCAAACTTGAGGATATTCTTCTTGAAACGGATCGGATTTTACGACCCGAAGGGATTGTGATTTTCCGGGATGAGGTTGATGTTCTGAACGATGTGAGGAAGATCGTTGATGGAATGAGATGGGATACTAAATTGATGGATCACGAAGATGGTCCTCTCGTGCCGGAGAAAATTCTCGTCGCCACAAAGCAGTATTGGGTCGCCGGCGACGATGGAAACACTTCGCCGTCGTCTTCTTCTTCTGACAATAGTGAAGAAGAATAAATAAATTCCTCAGGTATTGTATTTTACAGTCCCTGTAAGTTTACATCATTACTGAATTTAACCACGAAGTTCTTTTATGGTCAATTAAAGCCACAAAACCCGATTGTATACTTCTAATTCCAAAATTTTCTGATCATTCGGATACAAATTGATATGTTATCAGGTACGAAGCTTGAAGTGTATATCTATTTTACAACACCTGGAAAAATTCTGATCAAAGGAAAGGAATCAGAATTTCCATAAAAGGAATTAAAGGTGTCCAAAAATGATAAACAATGTAGCTGATGATCAAAACGAATATGTGCATTTATGTTTTATTTTTGTTCACTAGTTTTTATTTATTTACATTATTAAGTTATAAAAAAGGAGTTCCATGTGTTTTGCAAGATAGTTGAAGCTTGGAAGCTTGTTAGTTGTTATGATGCGATCTTGTCATTTTTTAAAATAAAAGTTCTTATATAT
>JAKUCM010000603.1:0-23475 GCA_023374145.1 Lepidium sativum
TTTATACATTGGACTTTAACTATGTTATCTTCGATATGTGCCTTTCCTTTTCTGGAAATGTGGAAACACTTAAGGTTATGACAAGTTAATGTTCTTAGTTCTGAACCACATACTATCTTGGAAGGTTGTCAATCGTTGGACTGACCAAAACCATTCATTCCATAGATATCTTGTGGATGTTTCCTTAAAAGGGGAATATTGGTGTATGGGTCTGACCCTTATGGGTTTAGACACTTAAAACCATCAGTTCCTCATTTAAAGTGTTAGTCCAAACTGTACCCTTGGGTTAAAACCTTGGACCGTTTTACTCTCTTGTGAGACAATAAACACAAAGTTCATTGTAAATTTATATTCGGGATTTACGGTTTGGGTCTCTAAAAGTATGTGAACCATGGTGGAACAGGATAATTTCTCATGGATTAAAAAGTGTATGACCATGTTGTGTCGTTATTTGTTTTGTTTTTGTTTTAAAGAGAACCATGGTTCTTGGTGATTAATCCATATGGATTTAAGGCACCCAAACCATGTTGAATCCGTTTGGTTACAAGAGAGGATGAGAGGATTGATAGGCTTTGCTCTCATAAGTAAAGTAGTCGTAAACTCAATGACTCCTAAAATCTCTTTAAGAACAAAGGCGTGAACCTTGGGTCGCTTTACTCATGAGAGTAATAAATCTTCAAAAGCCAAGATGAATCCAAGTCCTTTGTATCACCAAACCTTCGTTTTGTTTTTGTCTGACTTGTAGTGAACCATGGCAAAACGAGTTGCTCTTTATGGATCCAAACCGTTTTAAATCATATGATGTAACCACAAGTTTTTCATTCCATGTTAAAGGATAAGGAAGGAAGACCAGTTATGCTTTCCTAAGCTCTCTTGGTTTTTAATCCCAAAGTTTTATGTTGTAAAACTGGAAAACCGTGGCTTGCTCTTCTCTTATGGGTAGATGTTTGTTAAACCATGATGGATTCAAATTCCTTGACAAGATAAGAGAACCTTGGTCCGATTCACTCTTATTGTATGGAGGTGAAGACCTTGATGTATCCAAGGTCTGATGCCTAAGGAAGAAGAGATCCGTGACAGAGCTCGGCTTTTAGACGCCTAAGACTCCTAAAGCCACACTAAATCCAATCTCCCTTCGGTGTTTTTTTTTAGTTTTTTATTTTTATTTTTTTAGTTTTGGGCCGCAAAACTTGCATTAAGTCCTTAAGCAAAATTGTTGTTTCTTGATCCGCAAGTTCTTAGCAAAACTTGTGCTCTTGAGATCATAGAACATCTTTGTTTTCTAAAAAGGCATGAGAATCCGAGTCAGTTTACTCCTTATGGATACTAAACTCCGAATGACTTTGGATTCATATGCCAATTTTAATGGATAAACAATGACAAAAAGTTTTTTTTTTCTTTATGAAATGAATATTCTAACCTAATTTCATTGTGTATTTTAATCTCTTATACAAGAGTAAAATATCTTTATGGTCGAATACCATAAAAAGAACATGTTAACTACTAATCGTTTGTTGAGTGTATGATTAGGTCATAGGGAAATCGCACTGAGATATCACTATCCATTGTTGACCCTAGAAGGAAAATATATTAACAAAATGTCAAGTAGTATTGGATCAAACCGTGAGGGGGAGAGATCAAGAAGGCCAAATGACATAAGTCCTCAAGTGGTCATACAAAGGGTTTTCAAAACTATTGCCTCTATCTTGGCCGACAATCTTGAGTCCTCAAGTGGTCATACAAAAAAAAAAAGAAGGGGCTTTCTAAACTCTAACTCCTTTTTCCTCTTACTTACTTATGCCAATTACTCATATTTACAATCCCATAAGTCTATATTTGTCTTCCTTAATTCACGATTTGCTTTAACACTACCTAATTCTTTGTTGAAGGAAACGTGAGAATCAATTAAGAGCAAGTGCAATGGTGAGACCCATTAGGGGTCTCTAACCATTTTTTTCATTTTTTTTTTAAAGTTTAAACAAATGAGCCAATCCGGATTTGCCACGTGGCGAACCCGGATTGGCTCCTTTGTTTATTAAAAAAAATAAAAAAATAATAAAAAAATAAAATTTAAGAACCTTTAACGAGTTTACCATTAAAGGTGCTCTAAGGAGACAGAATATGGGAAGAGGCTCTAGAATAATGAAATAGTGATAAGAAGGAAGTGTGGTAAAGAAGATAAAGGCAATGGATAACCAAGTCTTGTCTTACCGTTCATGTCATCATCACACAAGCATAAGAATTACTTACTCTCTAAGTTCTTACTTGGTCGTGCCATTCTCTATGATTTTATTTTTAAACCATTTCTTACTTATTCTTTAACCCTCGCGGCAAATACTTTAAAACTTTTAATCTTTCTATGTTGAAGGATTAGAGGAGTATATTCGTGAGAATACTCTAAGAGAAGCATAAGACAAAAAGAAGAGGCTTGCACTATAAGAAAGCAAACCGAGATCCGACCGCAATTCCAACAGGAAGGTTATGGTCGGAAATTTCAGACACAATAATCGACCAATATCGACCGTTTTGGCAATTTTTGAAAACCGATCGGGAGCTGTCTCAATTTTCCGACCGCCCCCGACAACAGACAATTACCGACCGTTATCAACGATACCAGTAAAAACATTCCCCATGTGTCGTTTTCATTAATAACCAAAATAGGTATATATGTCAATAACCGTCATATTTGGTCATAAAGTTCTCTTTATAATCACAAACGATCTTCTATGGTCTTCACCTTCATTTTTCTTAAATTATAACACAATATGTCAAATATTCATTTTAGGGCTTGGATGGATCAAGAAAGAAATGATCTAGAAACGGGGTTAATTACCGCAGATTATGCAGATGAGATGAACAATTTATGAAGTTTGGCGGAAATCAAAGCATAACTCGTGAAACAGGTAAGATGTATTGCCCATGTCCTAAATGTAAAAATATGAGATTTATTTCAGTAAAACAAGTCTGGCTTCATCTTTATAGTACTGGATTTATTTATGGGTATAAAGTATGGTACTCGCATGGAGATGATCGATCTATGGTTAACATTGCTAGTACTAGTGAAAATATTGATGGTGGTTTAGGTAGAGGAGCAACTATGCATGAAGAAGTTGAATATATGGTTAATGTGGGTAATTCTACTGCTGACAAACATTTTTCGACAAATGCTGACCAGAGGTTTCCGACAAGCCCCGACGGATCCTTTCCGACAATCGCTGACCGCAACTTTCCTACAACGGCTGACCAACTTTTCCGACCACTGGAAGTTGTCGGAAATTTTTGACAACTACTGACGCTATATGGCTTTCCGACCATCTCAAACCAACAACCGTTTTTCCGTCAAATAGTGTCGCAAATTGTATATTTCCTACCGTTACAAAAAGTTTGGGTCGTCAGAATGCGATATGATTTCTTGTAGTGTTGTGAATAAAATGATGAAGAAGGTTGACTTAAATCCCCAAGATGATGGAGGAGATTCAGGTGTAAAATCGAGGTGCATAAGTGATTGATGAGAAATTGCCTTCACAAAATATGTGACGAGAAAATGCCTTCACAAAATTGTGAAGAGTAAAGGTACTCATCCAGAACATGGAGGACTAACTAGTGACCAAGGCCGAGTAATGTAAAGAAAAAGGCCAAAAGAATGCATTGAAAAAGATTTTTGAAAAAGTCAAATTTTTGTTCCAGAAAGTCAACAGTTAGGATCTCACGCATCCTAGAAAAGTAACTGATAATTCAAGAAAGTCAACATAATGAGCTTTGGACCGTGGGTAGGCCATCGGGTCGAGTTCGGTGACCGGCCAACAGGGAGGCCAATGGACAGGCCAAGAAAAGTCAACTAGCTCGGAGAGTGGGTCAAGATAATATGACATGCGGGAAGAAATCTCTTGGACCATGAGTCGAGACAGACTATGACTTAAGGTTAAGAGATTGTTACCCGCGGGAAGGGATTTCTCGGAGGCCTCTCGGACCATAGGTCGAGACAGGCTCAGATCTAAGGTCGAGGGACCTCTGCCCGCGGGAAAAGATCTCTTGGATGTGAGGTCGAAACAGAAAAGGCCAATGATCAACTAAAAGTCAATGTTTCGGAATTTTTCAAAATTTGGACTTGCATTGATTTCAAGCCATACTTTGAGGGGACTACAAGCCATAAAAGAGCAACCCATCTATCTTTGATCATCGATGTGCTTAGGTCTCATGACTAAATGATCAAATTCAATGACATGGACATGCGAATGTATGTAACCTAACCTTGTCAATTTGTTTATCAACTAATGTTTGCATGCTTCTTGTGAGTATCAATTAGAGTGATCATGAAACGTAAATAGTTGAAGCAAAGGGAGTGTCAAAGACATATATGTTGAAGGTGGAGCCATTGAAGATGTTTTTCGTTTGGAGTATTACCGAAAGGGGGAACGTCTCGAAGGATATCATAAGGAAGGTTACTACAAAAATCCGCAACCTTTGATAAATAAACCAAGACCATAGCTATACCATTGAAATCGTGAATCTATACTCTTTTCCCTTAATAGATTTTTTCCCACATGTTTTTCTCTCTAAAGTTTTTAATGAGGTAGTTTTGCGGTTTCCAAGCTTAGTCTTTGGTGTTCCTCCAATCAAGCTTGAGGGGGAGCATTAGAGGGGAGGCCAAAATCACTAAGACAAGGTCGGATATCGACTGTGCAAATTAAGGGTCTTCCGATGAAAATTATCACCGTGAAAAATTAGGGTCACCAAACCTGTCAAGTAACTACAAAAGACCAAGAAATCACAAGAAAGAAGTTGTGCAAAACTAATGTCACCTCTAGTGATAATCACCTGCATAATCAGGGTCGCCTCACGAAATGTGTCTATAAGAATGAAAGGGTCCAAAGAGCTTTCTAGAAGACCTTTGAAATTCAAATATTGTGTTGGGAGCCAAAAAGAGTCACATATTTAGATAAGGATTGTCTTTTATGTCTCCCCCATGTAATGTCACTTTCAATCTTGTTAATGTGCCAAGGAGACTAGGGTTTTGAGTTGTCTTTAAATACAGGTGCAAAGACATGAATAAACTTAACCTCTTAGGAGGCTCATTCTCTCCATATACTACATGAATTATGATGAAAGTTTTGTACTTCGGTCATGCTCTCGGATGTTGAATAGCTTCCACAATATTGCCATTTTCTATACAAACTTCGACACCGATGTAAAGAATCTCCTTTGAACTTTCTAGAGCCCATAACAAGCTAGGCCAATCGGCAATCATTCTTGTTTGACATGGGGATAAAGCGTCTTTGGAGTGATGATGAACATCATTAGAGGGATCATGCGTGAGCCAAGAAGATCCACTCATAGCAGGAGGATTTTCCCATTCTACACCAATATTACACTTAATTATACACGAAGCAGGTCGAGTTTAGCTTTTTGTACGCAAAACGCGAGTATGAGTTTCGTGATCATTCACCTCCACAGTAGAGTTTGCAATACTTCACTCGTTCGCTTCTTATATAGCATGTGCAAGGATGAAATCTGCATTATGGTCCTTGCCATCTATAATCTTGTGGTTTCTTTGTTTCCATATGCCCCAAAGAATCCATGGTAGAGCTTGCTGTATATGATCATTACTATCGTGCTTCTTCATTTTAGAGATAAGAGTGTTAATACATTCCTTATGATTGTCCCCTTGGCTATGTAAAAGACCTAGAATGTAAATTTTATCCATACACGAGTGGCATATGAACACTCAAAGAAGACATGTCGAATGGATCATCTTGATGTTTGCACATTGAACATAAACCCATGCCACATTTCTTTAGACATTCAGGAATAGCTAGAGCACCTAAGAGTACTCTCTAGAAAAAGAACTTGATTTTGGTTGGGTTTTAAGCTTCCAAATTCTTCTCTTAGTCTTGTTTTTCTGTTGGATATGCGTTGGCTCAGGCTTAGATCAAACATGGGGCTTCATCGCTAGCTAGCACCCACTCTTGATGTCATAGCTACTGCTTTTTGATAAGGTCCACATCCAAGATTCCTATTTGCTTACACACGGAGGAAAGGAGGAAACATGTTGTACATCTAGAGGCGTGAAAAGCGTGTTTGACTTCGTATGGTTCCACAGTCCTGATGATGAGATTAAATCCAAGACCCGAAGGTTAAGATCAATGTTGAGTTCTTTATTGCATGGTATGCGTGTCTCTCCAACCATTATCCATTTATCAAGCCATATGTTGGTCTCATTTCCATTGCCGATGGACCTCATAAGGCCTCATATTAAAAGTTATCTTCCATACAAAAGGCTACTCCAGCCAAAGGAGGGTCTTGCTCCCATATTTGCATCTAGAAGACTCGACATTGGGAAGTGTCTGACTTCTAAAACCCGAGATAATAGTGAGTGAGGAGAGTCCAAACGCCTCCAAGCTTGTTTCACAAGTAGATTTTGGTGAAACTCCATATCTCTTAAACCGAGCTCACCATTATCCTAAAAAATTACACATGTTCTCCAAAGATATCCAATGAATCTTTTTCTTGTTTTCCTTACCATTCCGCCAAAATCTCATTATGGCACTTGTGATCTTTTTACACTGAAACTTGGTAAGATGGAAACACAACAATGTATATACGAAAGAGCCAAAGCAACATATTTTAGCAAAAAAAATTGCCACTAAGAGATAAAGTCTTTTCATACCAACCACATAATCTGTTCATTAGCCGTTCTGTTATGTAGCCTAGGATCTCTGTTTTTTGAACCCTTAAAACTCCTAGGAAGTCTCAAATATTTACCATTGCCACCTTTGTTGGTTATATCCAAGTATCCATTATTGGAATTTGATCTCTCCTGAGATTAGGATCGGACAACTACAGAGGTTATTCTGTTTTTCTCTTAGAATAAAATTCTCTTCTCTGTTTCCTCTCTTGTTTTTCACGTTTATTGACGAAGAAGATAAATCTCTTTATGTTTTCCTATTGGTCGTTAAAACAAATTCTCTATCTCTAATTTGTGTTTCATGTTTTCCCTTTTATATTTTGAAAACAAAAAAATTACTTTATTAATTGAAACACAAGAGTATATATATATATATATATATATATATATATATATATATATATATTACAACACACCTAATCACTAAAGGTTATGTATTCTAAAAGACATCCTTGAACCTAAAAGATACAAACTTACAAACTAATACAACCATTTGATTATGCCTATACATATATACATATTCATTCATAGCATACAAACTATTGATTACACAAATGAGACTTGATCAATTCGAACACTCCTCCTTGATCATGGCTTCATCGTGACTCCTAGTTCTTCTCTTAAAGCTTCAAATAGTGATGTGCTTAAGAGTTTGGTTTGATCTTTCCTTCTTGCCCAGCTTCTCTTACAAAGTGATATTTGATGTCGATATGCTTTGTTCGACGATGTTGAACTGGATTCTTTCCTATAGCAATTGCAGATTGATTTGTTGCAAAACAAATTGCAATGTACTCGGCTTCAACAGTTGATTAAGCCACTGTCTTTTGTTTGCTTGTGTTCCAACAGCAAGCACTTGATCCTATTGTAAAGACATAGCCACTTGTACTCTTCTTGTCTTCAACCGAACCTCCCCAATCACTATCGGAGAATCCTACCAATTCTGGTTCTTCGACTTGCTTGAATTGAATTCCATAGTTTAAAGTACCTTTAACATACCTTAGCACTCGTTTTGCTTCTTGGTAGTGTTGCATCGTTGGAGAAGACATGTAACAAGACAAATATGAAGTTGCATACAGAATGTCTGGTCGTGAAGCACAAAGGTATAGAAAACCTCTGATTATGCTCCTGTACTTTGTAACATTTTCAAGTTTTTCTTTTAAAACTTCTTTCCTTTTGCCATTCGGTGTTAAAGGTGTTGATAAAGTCTTGCATTCTTGCATTCCAAACTTCTTCAGAAGCTTCTTGACATAATTTTCTTGTGATAAGAATATACCATTCTCGTTTTGGATTACCTCCATGCCAAGGAAGAAGTTAAGTTCTCCTAAATCTGTCATCTCAAACTCATTTTTCATCTTTTCCTTGAAGTTTTCGATTTCGTCTAAGTTGCTTCATGTGATTATAATGTCATCGACAGACAAGCTAACCATCAAGATTTCGTTTTTACCTCTCTTTACATAGAGTGCTGCATTGTGGATGCTTCTTTTGAATCCATGTTCGATGAAGTATCCATCAATCCGACCATATCATGCTCTAGGCGCCTGTTTTAAGCCGTAGAGTGCTTTGTGGAGATTAAGGACTTTATTTTTGCTTCCTTCTTCTATAAATCCGGGAGGTTGTTCTATGTAGACCTCCTCCTCTAACTCGCCATTTAGGAATGCATACTTTACATCCATTTGGTAAAGTTTCCATCTGTTTTGAACAGCAATAGCCATAATAGTTCTTATCGTATCATACCTTGAAACTAGTGCAAATGTTTCAAGATAGTCCACTCCATATTCTTGTGTGAATCCTCTGACCACCAATCTTGCTTTGTGTTTAATGGCGTCTCCACTTGCATTACTCTTCAAACGAAAGATCCATTTGACACTAATCACATTTTTGTCACTCGGTCTTTCAACAACACTCCATGTTTTGTTCTTCTCTATCATACACAGTTCCTCCTCCATGGCTTTTAACCATTCTTCATCTTGTAATGCTTCTTCTAAGGCTTGTGGTTCTTCAGCCATCATCATGCATACCTCATGGATAAGCGCCTCCTCTTCAACTTCAGTTGTTATTCCCATTAAATCGTTGATTGATCAAAATCCTCTAGGACCAACTGATTCTTCTCCTCCTTGAATATGACCATGATTCGTATTTGAGATTTGAAGTTGATTAAAAGCATTACTTACTTGGTCTATTTGATCATTTAGATCATCTCCTCTTCCTTGTTCTCGTGTGTTTATTTTGACATGCGATATGATAGTTTTTTCTTCGGTTTTTCTATCATTGCTCCATGTCTTCTTCTTACAAAAGGTAACGTCTCTTGAAACTTCGACATTCTCTTCATTTACCAAGTACACACGATATCCTTTTGACTCGTTGCTTTAACCTACAAATATCCCTTGTTTGGCCTTTGTGTCGAGTTTTTTTTCTCTTTTCATATGGTATGTGTATGTAGCAAACACATCCGAAAACTTTCAAGTGTTCAACACTTGGTTACTTGCCACTCCATATCTCCAATGGTGTAACTCCTTTCTCTAATGATTTTGATGGCAATCGGTTTTGCAAATATGTTGATGTTGCTATTGCTTCAGTCCAAAACTTATTCGGTAAGTTTTTCTCCTTAAGCATCGATCTTGCCATCTCTATAAGTGTCATGTTTTTCCTTTCATCAATACCATTTTGTTGTGGAGAATAAGGAGTTGTTACCTCATGATGTATGCCACTCTCTTGACATAACTTCTTGAATTCGTTTGAAAAATATTCTCCTCATCCATCGGTTCTTAGTCTTTTTATCTTCTTCTCCGATTGATTCTCCACAAATAATTTGAAGATCTTGAACTTTGACAGCACTTCACTTTTGTTTCTCATGAAGTAGATCCATGCCATCTTAGAGTAATCATCAATTAATGTAAGGAAATACTTACTTGAGTTCAGCGATTCATTTTGCATTGGACCACACACATCCGAATGAACAAGTTCTAGTGTTTGACTTGTTTTGCTTTGCGATTCCTTTGTAAAGCTTTTCCTTGATTGATTTCCCATCTCACATGATTCACATACATCTCTTGCTACTGCAAACTTTGGAAGATCTTCTACTGTCTTCATCTTCTGCATTTGCTCCATCTTGTCATAGTTTACATGAACCAATCACTTATGCCATAAACTCGTTTTCTCTTGTTTTTCTTTGCATGCTACACACGTTTCTTCACTTGATATTTTCTACTCAATTGGAAAGCTTTTATCCTTCATCTTAATGTACATGATCTTCCTCCTTTTTGGGTCTTGGATGATGCAGTTTTCATTCTAAAAAATTAGTCGATATCCATTGGATATCATTTGAGAAACACTTAGTAAATTCCTTGCCAATTCTGGTACATATAGGACATTTTTGATGATGTGATCTCCTCCATTGTTTGTTGACACTTGTATGTCTCCTTTTCCTTCAGATATGACTTTACCACCAATCCTAATTTGAATGGTTATCTTCTTACTTCGATCCATATTTATGAAGTTTCTTGAATCTTTTAACATGTGATTGGTACAGCCGCTGTCCACTAGCCAAGATTCATCGCCTAAATTTGAAGTCTCTTTATCTTCAACGGCACTAAAAAGCATGTGACACACATCTTCACTTTCACCATCAGATTCTTCTAGACTTAGGTGTGCTCTTTCATTCTTTCTAAGTCGACATTCTTTTGCTATATGTCCTGGTTTGTTACAGACATAGCATTTCCTCTCATAGGTTTCACTTCTTTGTGAATTATTTTCTTTCTTTTTTCTGAAACAATCGACCTCATTGTGATTGTTCATCTTGCACACGCCACACCACTTGTTGGTCTTCTCATGGCGGTTTTTCTTTCGCTTGTTATCTCCTTTTGAGCCAAGCTTTTCTCCATAGAAAGCACCCTTTTGATGCGATCTTCTTGGAGGTTTAGACGCCTCTCATGCGCTTTTAGGGTTCCTATCAATTATGTTACTGAAAGAACTGATAGATCTTTTGTTTGTTCGAGTATCCCAACGATACTATCGAATCTCTGTGGTATGGAGATAAGTACCTTTTGAACCACTTGGTAATCAGTCTTTTCTTCTCCATGTACTCGAAGTTGATTGCTCAGGTTGATAAGTTTTGTTGAAAACTCGTTGATTGTCTCTCCTTCTTCCATCTTCAGATTTTCATATTCTCTTCTAGATTAATCATTCTAACTTGTTGGCTTCCTTGAAACTCCATCTCAAGAACACTTCATGCTTCTCGAGAAGATGATGCAGAAGCGATTCTAGGAAAAATTGATTATGATACTGCACTTTGCAAAATCTGAAGCGCCATCATATCCTTAAGCAATCGGTCTTCTCTTTCTTTTGTTGTTTGAGGTGTGGCTTGAGTGGTTGGAGTCTCTGTGATTCCATTCTTAAATCCCAGAGTTTTCTGGTTTTCAGAATTGTTGTCAATTTGATTTTCCAGAAACTGTAGGAATCTCCATTGAGGATATGAACGATTTGATGCATCGTTGTCTCCATGTGCTCTGATACCAAATTGGAATTTGATCTCTCCTGAGATTAGGATCGGACAACTACAAAGATTATTCTGTTTCTCTCTTAGAATAAAACTCTCTTCTCTGTTTCCTCTCTAGTTTTTCACGTTTATTGAAGAAGAAGATAAATCTCTTTTTGTTTTCATATTGGTCGTTAAAACAGATTCTCTATCTCTAATTTGTGTTTCACGTTTTCCCTTTTATATTTTGAAAAACAAAAAAATTACTTTATTAATTGAAACACAAGAGTACATATATATTACAACACACCTATTCACTAAAGGTTACGTCTTCTAAAAGACATCCTTAAACCTAAAAGACACAAACCAATACAACCATTTGATTATACCTATTCATTCATAGCATAAAAACTATAGATTATACGAAACCCTAATATACGAATGAGACTTGATCAATTCCAACATCCGTTTTCATATGCCATCCACGCCACTACCAAGGTCACATTAGATTCCTTAAAGTTGATAACTTGGCCCGAGACTTCACCTTAGAGACGTAAACAACGCAATAGTTCAGTACATTCTTTGAAAGTACCTCGGTATAGGAACAAACTGTCATCCGCAAATAGGATTTGTTGTACCACATAACAGTCTTTCCCTATACCTATACCCAAAATTTTACCATCCATTTCAGCCTTGTTCATAACATGGATTAACGTTTTAACACATAAGATAAAGATGAAAGGAGAGAGAGGATCCCCTTAGTGCAAACCCTCTCTCCGGCTTAATAAAACCGTGTGAAGTACCATTAAAGAGGACGTAATAAGACACCAAGCTGATGCATTCCATGATCCAAGTGATCCAAACCTTGTCAAAACCTATCTCGTAGGATAGTTCTCTTAGAAAATACCATTCGACTTTGTGATATGCTTTTGACATGTTTGTTTTTCTCACCATAAAACCACATCGTGGGTTCGTTTTGTAAAGCATATATCATTTCATGTGCATGTAAAACATTATCTAATATAAGGCGGTCTGGCAAAAGCTCCTTGCGAGTCAGAACCAAACATGGCATTTCTTGAGACGATTACTCATGACCCGAAATATATTTTTATATGCAATCGAATATCAATTGATAGGGCGCAAATATGTCATCGTATAAGATTTATAGTTCAACAATTAAACAAATTTAAATCTGCAAATTAGGGCCTTTAAATTCGACATACATTAAGGGCATAAGGGATCATATACAGATTTTACCTCTCCAAAATTTGGTTGATTCATAATTACCATTATTGAAATTCTTACAACAGAATATATATATATATATATATCATAGTACTAAATGTTTGAAATTGATATGGAAATTCTTACAACAAAATTTATTTATATATCATATTACTAAATATGTAATGCGCAGTATGACCGAATTTATCACTATATGATTACTTTTTTCAAATTTTATCATTTTATGCTAATGTTAATTAGTGAATGCAAATATGATAGAATGAATCAAAATGACGTGTATGAAGATTAAGAAAAAGACAACACAATATTTTAATATTGTGATGCGGATTGAGAAGAAATGACTCGTGAAGGACGAACCGGAGGCTGAAGTGTATTCATGGAGAACATGTGACACTCAAATCCTTCTTTAACGTCTAATTCCCATTTTTAATGCCCAATTTTTATCTTTACGCTAAATCATATATTTACGTTAATGTAAATATAACAAACTGACGTTAGTTAGTACGTGCATACAAATTAAAATAACTAGTATGAGAATTATTAGATCAACTTCTCCAACTTACTACAATTGATAAATTATAATAAAAATTTTATGTTATGAATCGAAATTTATAATCTAATTGTTGATAAAATAATTAATTTTACATTTATTTTAGAAATATATTTTACAATTGTGTAGTTGAAAATCTAAAATTCATTGACAAAATCCCTTTGACATATAACTTTAAGTTATGGAATTTTCCATTTTTAAATCGTTTTTTCGTATGTGCAATCTATCATTTGAAAGAGTTTGAGCTGCTAGGAATTTGGTAGCTACAATTTATATTTTTTTTTTTATGATTTTTACAAAAATCTACTTTTTAGGATTTTTTGTGGTATATTTCTTTTTATGCAAGGTTATTTTAATTTCACCTTATTCATTTTTTTGTTAACGACATATTATATTTGGCCAAAACTGGCCGGTCCAATAACCAAATTTTTACATAATGTATGAAAGATACTCGATCCACGTTATGCAAATGTGTTGCTTTAAGTAGACTTACTGTCTACCATTATGGTAGATGCAATTTGCATTTCATCCTATTCATTTAGGATAGAAATTTCCCTTTTATATATTTTTGATCATTTCAGAATGACCAAAATTAAGTCTGTTCCGTAATATTAGAGCAACCAAAATTTCGTTTCTTCTTCAAATTTTAGATGTATTTGTTAACTCTGTCTTTTCAATATGCTTTCTATAGTTTTGGAACGACCAAAATTTGGTCCGTTCTTTAATCTTAAAGCGACCGAATTTTTGTTTCTTCCTTAAAGTTTGGATACATTGATTAAATACGTTTTTTAAATACATTCAATTTTTTCTATATATTTCCTATGGCTACGGAACAATCAAAATTATGTCCGTTCTTTAATTTTAGAGTGACCAAATTTCTTTTTCTTTCTGAAATTTTGGATGTATTTGTTAATTCCGTACAACATATTTTTTCTATCTATTTGAAATCCAAAATTTCTATGGTGTATCCCAATTGTAAGATTATATACCTAAATTGGATGCTATGTTTATAGGGAGAAATTCATAAGTCAAAATTAATATATTACCAAAGACTTACATACTTGGCAAATCATGAGTTTGGGTATGATATACATTACTAATTCCTTTTTTTATCAATAATTAAATCAACAAAGACTATTTTATGATCCACATACTCATCTTTAAAATTCTCTATTAACTACCACATATAATAAGGAGAAATCAAATTTTGAATATTTAGACTATTAACTGAGACATTTACCGACATAAAACTCAATTGATTGCATTATCATTTAAACTCATGCATAAATTTACAAAATAATTCATTCCAATTTTACCACATAAAATTTTATTGTTAATCTATGGCCTATATATATATTTTATATATTAAAGTGGGAGAAATTTTTATTTTAAATGTGCTATAAATTATAGGATAAAATTATCTTATAGTTCGTAACTACCCTTAAAAATAGGATAAATATAAGTTTTGCTATAAATGATAAATAAATAATTGATTATTTAACAGAAAAAAGTTGTGATTATGCCCGCGACGTGTTTTTTTTTTTTTTGACAACGGCATAATAAACTAAAAGGCAAATAAAAATCCGTCACGCCCAGGTCACCGATCATAAAGAAATTTCCTAGCTCGTCGAGCTAAAAAATCCGCTTTATAATTTAGTGACCTTGGAATGACTGTCAATGAGAAGCCCAACTAAGATTCGCGTAGTCTCTCGTATCTCTCCTGTTGTAGACTGAAGGCAGGCCAATCGTCCGGTTGCTCCAATATCCTTGCCGCCGTCTCGCCCGCGACGTGTTTATGAATATCAAATTTGCTTTGGCATTACAAACACTTCAATTTAATTAAATTTGATATCTTTTATGAACTCTTTCAATTAAACTTCAATTTCAATGTATAACGATTTATTACGGGCGGAACTTGATATTCATAAGCGGGGTATAATCCTAAATTAATAAACCATCCTAATAATATAAGATTAAAATTAATAAAAATTTAATAGAAAAAAGTCTAACTGAAAAAAATGAATTTAAAAAGAAAAGTTATAATATAATAAAAACATATCAGTTATTGATTCGGTTATGGTTTGGATAAGAATTCGATTTTGCGAGTAGATAGATGTAAGACATATTATGTTATTTTTTCGGATTCAATTTATCGAATTTGGTAGTTTGGTTATTTTGTTTAAGAATTATTCATATATCTTTATTTCTCAGATAGACTTGGTTTGGTATAAATCGACTTTGAGTGCAAGTATTTTTATATAAAAATTCAAAGTAAAAAATATTAATAGAAAAAATCTAAAATTTGGTTCTTTATGTAGTTCCGCTTTTTTTAATATATAGATTTAGGATCCTTTGAGATATTTTGTTGGGTAAGATTTTTCTCATTCGGTTTGATTTTAGTTTTTTTTTTTATCCTAAAGAACAATGTCTCAAAAACAATATTGTAAAATATTAACACGAATCTAATAACTTAAATGAAAAGGGCTTAAATACACAATCAATTCCCGCATTTATAATTCTAGTATATATACTAATCTGAATTAACTTGCAATATTAAAGCCTAAAAAGAATATATGCATCAAATTATCTACTCTAAAATTGAACCACTAATTGATATAAGAACGTTAATGATATAGAATCCTGGATAATAATGATAAACATCTTGACAAAAAAAAAAGAAAAAAAAAACCCATAAATAATCTTAGAAGTTGTAACTCCAACCATAGCCGGACCAATCATCTCACGGTCAAAAGCGAGGTTCATACCACACATGGAGAAAAGAACCTGTGGGGACGGTCATGACTGCATCAACGTACCTGTGTAGAGCCAAAACTAATGAATAAACAGAATGGAAGAGAATAGATTTGGTGTTACTTTAAGGTAATAGAAAAGGGAAGCAAAGCAAATATGGTTAGTTCTATCTGCCTGGAATTCCTCTCAAGTGGCTTCACAAGCTGAGTAGGAGCATCATAGTCAGCCATATTGAGCCAGAGGCCATGAGAGATCACAGTTTCAGCACCTTCACGCATACTAAAAGGATATCCACGAATAAAGTCAGCACCACTTGTGTACGGATCATAGAGTGTGTTGAAATAGTCTGGGGTTCATGGAGTTAAGAGATTCTTCATATGTTGCTCAATAACATTGATATCTTTCCCCAATGGATCTTTAGCAACCTGCAACATTGCCCGCAAATAAAAGCATACTTTACAAACAAAACCGTTTTATATATCTAGTGAAGATATACTTCTTTCCCACTTACGAAGCAATCATCATCAATGGTGTAGATATACTTCTTTTTAGAGACCAAGTAACCGAAGCAGCGGCAAGCAGAATCCTTGAAGGAAATGCAAGAGGCCTGGGACCCAAAATACGATTGATATCGTGCCTGTTGTACAGCTCATTTCTCGAAACCTTCAGGAACCTTGATGCTCACTGAAGGTTCATCGACCTGAATGATGATAAGATGGTATGGCTCAAAGACTGGCCTCCACATCTCCAGAAAATCCAGGTCACGGATCGTTGGGATCCCGATGTCGAGCTGGTCTTTCAGCATAGGCATTGGTTTCACAAAGAAAGAGAGTTGCGCCATTTTGTGACTGGAAAGTTGCAGAGAGTAATATAGGAAAAGAGACAGAAGGTGTTGTGTGATAATGAAAATGAACTCGAGTATTAACTATTTATAGGGGCGAATAACAGCATTATGCTTGAAGGCTAAATTCGTAAGTTCATACTCTTCTTGGCAAATTTGCGTGATGTTTCTTGTTTTCATCTTCCTATTATCTGTTTCGAAATCGGAGCCAAATGAATGCAATACTGTGCAGGAATGCTACCTCAAGCTGGCTAAGCAAGAGAGGGATAAACTCGGACAGGTGGATTATTACTTCATTGAGCTTGGAGATCACTTGGTCCAAATCTTGGGAAGAGCTCAACACTCCTAAGGATTCCCAAAACTAAAGCACGTACCAAACGTGGATGGCAAGTAAAAAGGATGTTTAATGAAGGTAATTATGGTACGGTCACATGTGAATTCTCCATGGTTCGCATAATATATAATTTTATGTTATTATGTAATGTGGGTTGCCTTTATCGCTTATCTGTATGATTAGTAAGAATGCAAGTGTGGTAATGTAAAATATGGTAATGTACGCTTAATGTAAGCTACGCTAATAAGATATGGTAATGTAGAATATAAATGATATATAAAAGTACAAGTCTATATAATTAAGTATTATATACAATAAAATTTATATAAACTAATAATGATTGTCTATAATAATTATTAATTATAAATTTTATTAATTTATAATGATTATTAATTTATCGATACTAATGAAAATAAAAACTCAATTTTAGACCACAAGTTTATATTAATTTATCAGAATTATTAATGAATCGAATATTAGTTTAAAGATGTTATACTGTACATTATTTTTTGAATGGTATTCTAAAACAAGAATTTATATATGGTGATAATTTGCCATTTCAAATCTCAGTTTTAAAACGTAGTAGAGACAGTCAAGTTTTTTTCAAAATATATACCAAAATAAAAGAGCGTGAAAGCAATTTTGTTAGCTTATTTTCGTCGAAAAACGTCAATATCTTCTATTTCTTTTATGACTAAAGTATATTTCTCAAGATTTACTTTTCTAAAGGTTTGTTTATTAGGGTGTAAACTATGGTAAAACCAATACTCTACAAGTTAATATATATTAGAAAATAATATAATTTTCTGCCTCTAGATCAGCTCGGTGTAAAAAAAAAATTTGATAACATAGTAATTTTTTGGAATCTCTATATAGATATATAATCTAACTAATATCTATATATAAATATAAATGTATATATTAAAATTATGTGTTCTTAAAACTTATCTCTATAAAATAATTCTTATGTTGCATTTTCAATTTATATGATGTAAATAGTAACTGCGTTAAATATGAAATCTAGCCGAATTTTTTCTATTTCTCATGTGAAATCTGACACAATTATTTCTTATGGTAACATCTGAATTTTACTAAATGTAAAATCTGGCAAAATTTTATTTCTTATAGTAATATATTGGACCAATTATGATTATAATCATGGTCAAAATTGAATTGTTTTGTAGTTTGTTGTCAAAAATGGTCATAATATTTTGATAATATACCGATTGGTCAAAATATTTTGATTATTTAATGACCAAATATTTAATTCGTTCAGAATCGAAAATTTTTGGTCATAATTATGCTGACTAAAATTTTAGTCAATATTTCTCGTTCACAATATAACATGTTTTCTTGTAGTGAATGTAGAATTGGTGGTGGAGTTGTGGTTGTATTGTTGTAGGTTTGACTGCCAATGTATGAATATGGTTGCTCTTTTCTTTACATTGATTAATTGCTTCATTAAAGTTTTTGATTCAAAAATATATTGAGCTATGAAAATCTTCATTATTATATCATAAAGGGATAGCCTTGAGTATGTGTAACGAGTAAGAGATTTTGCTATTGTATTATCTAGGATGTTAAGGTATCCAGCCGAGATGTTTTGTCCTTGCGTTGAATGTCGGAGTGTTTGCTATCAACTGATAAAGACAATAGTAGAGCATCTAGTCATTAAGGGAATGGATCAGAAGTATAAGAAGAATTATTGCTGGAGTAAGCATGGAGACGAGAGGAATGAGAAGTTTGATAATGTTTCTATACAAGAAACTGAGGCTTTTGAGTTGCTTAGGACTGCATTTTTTACTGGTGAAGGAAATGCACAGTCACAGAATCCCAATTGAGGTGAAAATGAGGGTATTAAAACCGTAGAAGACTAAGTTTAGGAAGAAATTGAAGGATATTGAAACTCCTTTGTACATGACGTGTCCTAACTACATTAAGGTTTTAGCAATTATGGCCCTTTACCACATAAAAGTCAAAAGTGGAATGTCAGAGAACTACTTTGACTAGCTATTGCCAATAGTTCATGATATGCTTCCTGAAGGTAATGTGCTTCTAAAGTCCATAAATGAGATGAAGAAGTTCCTTAAAATATTCGGATTTGGATATGATATCTTTCATGCTTGCAAGAATGATTGTATTGTACTGGGATCAGTATGAGATGATGGAAAGTTGCCTAAGATGCATTGCTTCAAGATAGGAACTAGATAAGTAGAGTAGTGAGGAAAAGACAGGGATTCCAGCCAAGGTACTTAGGTATTTTCCAATTAAAGATATATTCAAAATGATGTCCAGATCGAAAAAGATCTCAAAGGATCAGTGTTGGCTCTAGTGTAGATGAGACAATGATACATCCAGTTTACTCTATAACTTGGGTGCATGTGAATGAATCATGGCCAGAGTTTGCTAAGAAACCCAGAAACATGAGACTCGGTCTCTCCACATATGGGATGAACCTTTTCTCTATTCAAACTGCAAGTATAGTATATGGCCAGTGTTGCAACAACATAGACATCTATCGAGACTTGTTGAATGAAGATATTGAAGTATATGACTCATTTTTAAAAGAGAATTTCACAATTAAAGTTATGTTGTTGTGGAGTATGAGTGATTATCTAGCCTTAGGGACGTTGTCTAAAGTGAAGGGAAAATAGGCGTGTAATGTATGTGGTAAGGATGCTCCTTCTCAGTGGTTGAAGTTCAGTAGGAAGTATGTCTATATGGTAACAGGAAGTGACTCAGACCAGGTCATCATTATAGACGCAAAAAAGGATTATTTGACAACACGATTGAAGAAGGCTCGACAATTAAAAAAACAAACAAGATCAGAGATATTTTAGAATCTTAAAGATTTTAAGAATGATTTAGGGAGAAATTTAGATAAGGAAAGTAAAATAAAAAGAACAGACTTGGTTGAAGAAGAACTGGTTTCCGAGGAAGAATATGAGGAAAACTCTAATAAATGGCGGTCGAAGAAGCACTCAATATTCTTTAATCTGCCTTATTGGAATGTAAATCGATTTTGATAAATTTGTATATATAACATTTACTTGAGGCTGATACTTTGATTCTTTAATTTGTTAGGATTTATCGGTGCATCACAATATTGACGTGATGCATGTGGAAAAGAACTTGTCTGAAGCTATATTGTCTATTTTGATGCATAGTGCTAAATAAAAATATGGATTGAAAGCAAGGAAAGACTTGGAAGATATTGGAATATGAAACACTTGTACACTCGGGTTTGGGGAAAGAGAACATAATTGCCTCAAGATGTTTTTTGGCTTTCAAAGGAAGAAAAATAGAAATTTTGCAAAAAGTTATCTAAGTTTAGAGGTCCTGATGGCTATTGTGCGAATATAGCAAACTGTATTTCAGTTAATTCACCTACTATTGGTGGTATGAAGTCCCATGATCATTATGAACTTATGCAAAACTTATTCCCTGTAGCATTAAGAGGATGTTACCAAGTGGACATATGATTGCGATAACTCGAGTATGTAATTATTTTAACGGGCTGTGTCAACAGATAATTGACCCTGAGAAGCTTATTTTGTTGGAGTCTTAAATTGTGGAGACGATGTGTAGAATGGAGCGCGTCTCTCCTCCATCCATTTTTGATATCATGTTCCACCTTCCTTTGCATCTAGCAAGGGAAGCAAGTCTGGGTGGGCAATTAGGTTGGATGTATCCATTTGAGAGGTATTCGTTTCATCTTTGTGCCTTCTAGATATATAATTTTATTTCAAAGGTATTGTTTGTAACTTGATATCATATGTGCTTTATATGTAGGTACATGAAAATAGTAAAGGCATGTTAAAAACTATGTTAGGCCGGAACCTTGTATGGTGGAGGGATACTTGGTTGGAGAATGTATCATTCTGCTTAGAGTTCCTACATAGTTCTGCTTAAGTTCAAGAACCAGTTAACCGTAATGAAGATGTTGATGTTCAGTTTGATGATCTTATACTTGAAGGACTCATATTGCAGAAGGCTACAAAGATTACCCTCTCGATAAAGGGAGAGATATAGCACACTAGTATGTATTGATGAAAACGACAGTTATGGATCCATATGTTCAGTAACTTAGAGCTTATGATTTTATTAGATGACATAGTATGAAATTAATTTGTGTATTCATGGAAAATATGATGCATTTAGAAGAGTTGCATAATGTGGATGTAAGATGTGCTAGAAATGAAACTTTGTTATGGCAAACAAATACTGAAAAATTTGCACAGTGGATAAAGCAAAAGGTTTGTGTAGCTCTTTTCTATTTCAGTCAATTACATTGTTGTATGAACTCTATTTCAGTAACTAATACTAAAGAGTATGTAAACTTCATATACCTAGTAACTCAAAGCTTCATTCGAGTAAGCTTAGGTGGTTGACATTTGGACTGAGATTTACTGCTCAAAGCTATAAAAGATTTATAATTAATGGGCATTGATTTCACATAAATGACGTTAAGCGTAAAACTCAGAAGAGTGGTGTGGTCATATGAAGCTTCTCAATGTGTAAATATAGTGCACGAGACACAAGGCATATGGCAGATACAGTTGGATATTATGGAGTTGTGAAAGAAATTTTATTGTTGGACTACCATATGTTATATGTTCTAGTATTCAAATGCATTTGGGCCAACACAAGAAATGATATGAAAGAAAATGACGGATTCACGCTTTGTAAACCTCCATATGAACCAGTAAGGTGTATCCAAAGTCCATACATATTAGCATCACATGCAAAAAAAAATTTCTACTCCAGAGAATACGATACTTCGCCTTGGAACAGGTGGATGAAGACTAGGACTAACACATCTTGTAAGGTTTAGAAATTTTTAATTTTAGGTGGATTATTTTGTTTTGGTTTAGTATAATAAAAAGACCTAGCTTCTGAAACTATTTTTCAGGTAAAAAGTGACAAATATAAAGAATTGAGGAGGGTCTCAAATGCCACACACGAGAAGCTGCAAAGGAATTTTCCGATGAGCTTATGATATGGTATCTTTAATTCATATTGTAATTTCTTTTGGTGAAATTTGGTTAATACTGATATAGGTAGTATGTCTAAATTATAGAAAGAAAAACATTGGTGACACAAATAATGATCACTAGGAACTAGAAACTGCACAAGCTAAATTGCTAAGTAAAGTGGAAGAGTTGCATAATATGGTCCATGATTTAGCTCGAAAAAGGTAAGCTTTTGTGTCTTTGTATCAAATGTTGCATGAAAACAAAGTGCATATTTATGAACTCTTCTTTTTTCATGTCAGACTTTGTGTGATGATATGGGTTCTCATACATAAATGAGTGATGTTAGAAAAGAATGCCAAGGTGCCCACTTCTAGTTTGGTTTGTGTTAGAAAATGTTGTTGTTGAAGGGGAGTTCTACTCTGCTGAACCAACGTACAAGATTGGGTAGAATTCCTTTGGTTCCTAACACAGCAGCTGTAGTTGTGAAGACAAAATTAAACCCAACATCCTTTTTCTGGAGACCTACATCAGATGTGTTCTCACTTGACCAAGTTATAGGAATCAATATAGCATGCCCAATAGATAAAGTGATTTTGGACACTGGTGTCGTCTCTTCTGGTGGAAATAAGAATCATGGATCTTCAGTAAGTGTTATTATCTTGTTTTCATAGATTTTACTTTGATTAAAATCATCAGATTACTGAATATGTGTGCATTCACAATAGGATACAAGTACAGATGAATCACTTGAAAGATGTAGGATTATTGATTGGAATATGGATGAACTTGTTTAAGAGGGTGTTATGTGTTTCAACTGATCAGAGAGAGATATTGAATAATATTCCTCTAGGTTTAAATGTTGTTGTTCTCAAGATAAATAAGGTGATAAAAATGATGCTTATTTGTGGAGACCAAGTGCTGAATTTAGAAGATAAAAACGGTTAAAAAGATGTACGAGATGAGAAGATCAACAGCGTTATTTTTTTACCTCTATCAAATATATAAGTTATGTTACAAGAATATTTGCTGCACGAGAATATGATGAATATCTAATAACTTATTATAGAGTGTAAGTAACAGCACATGTACCATCAAAAATCAATTGAAGTGAAAAGGTGCATCTTGTTAGATTGCAAGAACTCAGGAGAAAGAGTTGCATCTGTCCGAATATGCTCATCGATTTAGCATATGTTGTGCATTTTTGTCCCATTGGATCATAATACTACCAAAGTGTGGATGGATATTTCTAAGATTGATAATGCAGAAGTATGGAAACAAAATTCATAAATCAAACTTTTAAAGGACGCAATAGGCACTAAACTCACTTGGCCTATACTAATAAAAATAATTTTCCTTTGAATTAATATAGACTCTTATTATATAATTATGTTTTTTCTCCTTGTTTTATCAACAATAAGATTCTTATTCGTATAACTAGTTGTTTTCATTGATTTAAAATACAATATGTCATTTGTCTCAACTAATTAAGTTTAATATATAGTTTTGTTCATGTAAATAATAGTTACTAATATTACATATAAAACTTAATTAGCCCTGAATCCAATAAAATGGGAGCCAACAGGATCACACCATGTAATCAATTTTTCCATTTTCCATTG